>JAEMWC010000131.1:382500-515000 GCA_016490735.1 Pachyseris speciosa
ATTTTAACCAGGAAAGCAGCAATATATGCAATATATGGGTAATCAAAATATAAATGCATGATGTACAGAGTTTTGTTCATTAACAAGTACCTTTGTTTCAAATCTTGCATGTTCATACATATCTGAGACCTCATTAATAGTGTCATCCCCACCACGTATCACATTGTATGGCGGCTTTTGGAGTGATTTTAGATGTTCTCTGACAGACTGCTTCTTTTTGCGACTACACTTGAAGTCAATAGTGCATAGAAGATCATCTGTGTGACCAGCAAATGTAATTATGCAAAAAACAAAATGCATTATGTTAGAAATATAATGATGGAAACTACCCAAAGCTGAATTAGAATGGGAAAGTTAAGATGGGTCACCTGTCATCCCTTTAGATACAAAAGCCATGTATATGTTACAGGTTAAATTTGATCTCAGTTTTTTTTATTCAACCTAGGTCAAAATGAAATTCCTTTGTCTAATCATGAATAATTAGGGTTAGAAGACAAAGGAATTTCATTTTGACATAGGTTAAATAAAAAATAACCTAAGATCAAATTTAACCTGTAACATACATTGTATGCACTGTAAATATAAAAAAGAAAACTAATAAAAGAAGTATAGATACTGTAGGCCTGGGGAGTTTCCCTGCCGTGCCTAGGGTATCATTAATAATACATTATTGGAAAAAGGTTTTTTGCATTGTGAATGGCTCATTCAAGATTATTTGAAATAACAGAAAATTAGATTAGACTGGTTTGCAAATGATAATTATTTTAAGAACAAACTAAGTAAAACCATTGCATCAATTAATTGTTTGAAATTCCTAGCTTTGTTAAACAAAATCAAAAAACAAAAACAGATATTACTCCAGCCTCATAATAATTGCACAAATGCAAAAGCTTATTCAGGACCCTGCTGGTTAAACACAAAACAAGATGTCTTTCTCTAATGACTGGGCCCCATGAAGTGAGCGAATGATCAAAGGCCTGGGCCTCAGTGAGTGGTTTCTGAGGGTCACTCACCCAGCTGGCAAGTAGTCTCAACATTTAGTTTCCAACCATGTATTGACTTGATTGGTCAACAAAATTGTTATGTTATTGGTTGTCATTACAGAGAAGAAGCTCCATACTTGAGCCATCTATGTACACTGTACATACCTAGTTCAGTCATCTTGTCCATGGCTTTCATTCTGTACTTGTAGCTCCTTGTATATTGATCTATTCAAGGGGAAAATGTTCACAACTAGTTGCCATGATGATGATGGTGATGGTGATGATGGCATGAAACCTAGCTTGGACACTCTACTACCTGCATCCAGTTGCCATAGCTAGAAATCATAAAAGTAAAAAAATCTATGCCGTACCTGATGGAGATTCAAAGTTAGATGTACCATCCAGTGGTTTGTTGAACTGTTCTGATAACATTCTTGGCTCCATCCTTAATTGTGAAATCCTCTGCAACTGTGCTGAGATCTCTCTCCCTAAATTCTGAGAACAAACAGAGCCATAGTCTAAGATTCTTGCTTGGTACAATAGGAGAGCTTACAGCACCTAAACTCTCTATATGCAATGGTAAAACTAACAATAAAACACCTGGGCCCAGTTGTTCGAAAGCTGATTACGGTAACTTAATCCAGGATTAACATTACCTTTGGTTTCAGTTTTTTAACTCTTGAGCAAAAGTTTCTTTTGCTGCTTTTTGTTTTACAGGACTGACTTCCTCTAATCTAGAATTCCATATTGAACAACGTGTTGGATAGAGAAATGAAGTCCTTGATTAATTTTTAATCTTGGATTAGTATTGATTGGCTTTTGCACAACCGGGCCCTGGAAAATGCCACTCTTCAGGCATTGATAGAGTCACTAAGGTACAAAAAGCATGTGTGAATGAAATTGTATTGGTATAGTGTATTTGCCCAGGTTTAACCTGCTATAATTATGAGAAGAGTTGAGTGTCACTCAATACATTAACACTGACTCAACCCTAAACCCTTGCAAAACATACCTTAGTAAGGTACACATATAAATTAAAAATTACAGTGCCCCTAACCCTGAAAATAAATCTTTGCACCTGTTCAAAACTCATTGCACCTTTTTGTACCTTTTATTAAACCAAAACTTGACTTTTTATAGGCTGTAAAAGTTACAAAATCTAGCCATCATCCATCACATGACTGAGTCAGCAGGGGTATGGCTCTATTCCCCAGTTGATGCCACAAACTGATTTACATCGCGATAAGTCTTTGCAATGCATGCAAACTAGTTTGTGACATCAACTGGGGAGTAAACCCATGCCTCTGCTGACTCAGTCAAGTACCAAATGATGCTTAGTTTATTGTAAGTTTTGTCCAAAGCTGGAAATAAAGTTTAAATGTTTTTTAAATAGGTACAAAGTAGTATGTTAGTGGAAAAATAACTTGGGGTTAGGTGCACTTTAAAAAGAACAGGATTTCAGTGCAAAAACATTTACTCATTGATCAAGATCTTTATTGGCACTACTTTCGCTTGGCAGCACAAAATGATTTCATTGAGTCTGTACTATAAACTGATTTTTCCCAGTAATAAGTAATATGTTGAACATCTATATTCATGTCTAGGCCTAAACTGTTGTTCCTTGATCACATGATGGTGTGTGCTAACCACGCACTATCATCTACACTGGCATTTGAGCTTACCCTTGGTGCATCACTACCGACAGGGGAATGTGGTCCTCTTTTCGAAAGCAACAACATCCTCAGTATTTGTCTTTTAACAATTATGACAATGAGAAGTCCAACCTGCAATGAATACAACTATTCCATTGATAAAAGGGATGAGGTAAATGGATTATCCAACAAACTTTGATATCAATTAACCCTTTGCTGACGGGTTTACCAAATATCGTTCCAAATGGAACGATGCTTTGAAAATCTACAACTTTCTCAAATCCCTTACTTTGGTTAAAATAAACCATTTTTTTGCCAAATGATCAGTTGTTTACTAGACTTAATCACCCCGTAAACTGACCAAACCTCCCAATTTTCATGGAATACGAGCATTTATTTTGTTGCAAAACTAAAAAACACCCTTGGAAATATGCTACTTTGTCTTGAAGTTTTTAATACAAAAATTCCTCTTGAAGCAAAAAGTCTACATTTGCAGCAAACTTCGTCTCCACTTCTTACAATTCATTCCACTTTTTCCTGCTCACGTCTTTAGTGTGACATGGTTAACGCTATCTGATTTCAGTCGCTCTCACTGTCTGTAATTTTCACGTTTGTGACCCAAAGGAATTCTGGGATATCCTTGCCTAACAGTAGCATGGAACTCTGCCAATTTCCATTTCACATATTGTGTCGAGCCACCCGGTCCTGCTGACAAAATATTGCACCGATTGCATTACTTACAAGTCAAAACTCGCCAAAATTGCCATGCTAGGTGCCAGAATCCACTCACAAAACAACTAAAGACACAACTTCACTCTGTGAATTGTTATCACTCACTCGAAGAAGTTGAGCGACTCACTTCGTGTGGAATTGCTTCTCACCTCTGTTTTCTTTGAAAGGATTGCCTCTACCCATGAACCCAGGTTATGATGCCAGGCTGGGGGCTTCTGAGGTGGAAAATGGCTTGAAAAACACACTTATAAAATTAATCAAATACCTACCGAATTGCTAGCTGCAGTTGATCGCTTAAAACAAGCGACAGCTGGCGTGACATGCATGACAGGAAAGATAAGATCCATTGGTCTTCTGGACCAAAAAAATCTCTATCAATGGTAACCCCTTATATGGGATAGACCGATTTGACCTCCTACCCTCCAGAAATTGCAAAAAAGACATACCAAACGTACATCGGCAAAGGGTTAAAAGAAGAAGAATTGATAAAATAGGCACAGGGGAGGGCAGTTAGGTCACCACACTTCAATTTTGGATGCTTGTCAGAAAAATTGAATTAAACCCCTAAAGGATACCAATCTGGGTGTGGCTTAGGATTTACTTGACCTGTAAAGGAGCCCATGCTAAAACAAAGGAAATGGATAAATGTGGTGCCCCTTGTTAAACTCATGATGATTATTGCATTAGATTTCATCGTAAAAGCACAGTATGGCATTTAACGCACAATCCTAAGTGATATCTGTATATGGGTAAAAATTTTGGCTTTTTGTCCAGAACACCCTAAGTGAGACCAAAATTGATGACAAGCATCCCCATCACTTTCATAGTTGGAGTTGATAAAGGATATTCCCAAATTAAACTCCTAAGGCATGCCTACAAGCAAATTGGACTGTTCCATGTCCTGCCAGCTGGGATGTTTAAGGTAATTCCCCTGAAAAGGATGTACTATTAAGATTTTTTTCAGACTTGGCACAATTTTTTATTGATAGTCATGCATAGGACATTGAAAAAATGCAATAAAAAGATGGGGTCACCGTGCTTGTTTTCACCGTGCTCGTTGTTCTAACTGTCTTTACGGAGTTGTGTGAGAAATGTTCGAAGCATGAACAACTGAAGAAAGCTGTTATTATGTACCAAAAACTATGAATAGTAGTGAAAACTAGAGCCTAATTGTTTTTCTGGGCTATATTCTTTTGGTATTGTGATTTCAAATTGCCCGATCTTGCAAATAATGAGAGGAAATTGGACCACTTCGTCATCATCTCAAACTCCTTCCTGGCTCCAAACGCAGAATTTCACCCCATTTATATATAAATAATCCAACTTCTACTATTAAACTTTTTTTCTCCTTGAAATATGTTTTTCGTGTGCCTATTACGAAGTACATTACACCAATAAAAAAGGGGGGTCACCGTGCTCGTTTCTTTACAACACGACGACAAAGGGTAAATTTCAGCTGAAAAAGGTCAATGTCTAGGCAAATTCACAATGTTTCTAGTGTACACGCGCACGAGCGCGTGCTAAATGACGCCATAAATTATGCGCAGTAAGGATGTGCCATGCAATTGAGAGGAATCACCTTAATTTGTTTTTTGGCCTGCACTGCTTGTTTCTGATGTTGTTAGTTGCAAATGATTATTCCTGGAAAGCCTGTCAAAAAAGTACACAAGTACAGCAAGTGTACAATATTGAACCCACATGCAAACATTGCTGGGTGCTAGTTCCAGAAAATATCCCCTCCCCCTCCCCCAGCTCCTCTGGAATTTTAAGAATCATTTAAAAACACCCCTACCTGCACCGCAGGTGCAGGAGAACTTGAGATTTTGGATGACCCAGGACGACCTGACAGCTAGGAGAGTAGAAGCAAGCATGAAAGAAGGGGACCCACATATCACTATTAATTTTGTATGGGTCACAAACTTAACATTCACCTTCCTTCATGTATATATAGTTTAGCTTCATCTAAAGTAATATGTAATTAATATAGTTTCTCCAAAAACGTACCGATATGGTGAAGATTATAGTCATTACCAGCCCCACTCCACCAAATTTCTTGAGAAGTTTTGCATCAGTGCTGCTCACAGAGTCCGCCATCTTGAATCCTGAGTGCTGAGGAATTGGGTTCAGTCGTTTGTAGCAATTTATGAAAACATTTTTCTGACAGAATAATCTATAAATCTTTACATACTTGAAGAACAGGAAAGTAAAACGCAAAAAGCGTTAACATGGACGAATATTCGAGACCTGATTTGAGTATAGCATAAAAAGCAAACAAACAAAAAATTGCTCAACGCCGTCAGATGTGCCCGCAATAGTCAAGCGGCTTCACTGCTTAGTAACCTCGGCCTTACTCCTTGGTAGCCGCGTCATTTTATTCAATATGGCGGACAAATTATAAACTAATTTATCTCTTCAAGCTAAGAGTTTTTTTAATTTATAACGCACCGATGGCAGAATTAAAGCTGACCGATGCCCAGAAAGCTCGTATAGAGAGAAATCGCCAGAGGGCGTTGATGCTGCGCAATGCTAGACTTTCTAATCGGCCGTATCCCGAGATAAAATCTCGTGATTCATCAACGCGAGATGTGAGCAGTTCAAACGCGACGTCAGCTCGCGTCATTGATACAGGAGGAGGGTTTTTATTAGACGCTGAAGATGAAGAAATTCTCAATACCGCGCCGAAAAATCTTGTTGAAGAACCAGGTTAGTGCTTACGATAATACTGAAACCACATACATTGAGTTTTCAGAGTTTATACACGTTAGATTACATAAGATAAGAGTTAATTAAGCTTTAATCTTATCATGATTTCACTGTTGGCATGTTTCCTCTAAAACAGCCCCCATACTTGGCGGACACCAATTGCATTGCGAGGAATGCCAGAACGAGTTCTTGAATTCCTACATCTACAAACATTTCGACATTCTTGTCTGTGATAATTGTAGGTCAGTGTCAGAATTTTAATTTTAAATGGTAAACGTTAATATTAATTTTCTTGAGGGAATTGTTGACAGTTCCTTCCCTAGCAAACAGAAGTCAGAGCTAAAAATAGAAAAATTCACTCTGAAGACAAAATGCTTTCTTTTCACTATTGATGGTGTGCAGTATTAGTGAGCATTGTGGTCGGTTCTGTGTGTTGAAAATTTTTTCTTCTAATGGTTGTGTGAAGGCCGGTGGCAGGAGCAAAATGAACTCCAGTAGACCAAGGTGCAACAAACACTGTCATACACAAACCCCAAAGAAACAGAGAAACAGTTGCAGCATGGGCTATGGGTACCTCTGATTGGCTAAAATTAATTCAAAGAATTATTTTTAACCAATCAGCAGCACTATCTATTAGACGTGATATTTATCAGAGTGCAATTTACCCTGAGTATGAGGCCTTTCTTAGGGCAGGGAAATGGGACATGCTGACAAGATACTCAGGCTAAATTGCATCCAGTAACTAGAATTTCAGCTTTCACATTCCCTGGAAACAAAGAGATTACTCAGAATAAATCCATAAGCTACATTGTCCTTATTGTGAAAGTTTTTTTGAAGTTGTACTTACCCAAGGTACATGTTGCAGGTAAAAATTAAATCCAGGTAAAAAAAATTTTAACCTAGGTTGAAAATCAATTTCCTTTGTCTCCTTGCCCTAATTATGAATAATTAGGGATAGGAGACAAAGAGAATTGCGATTCAACCTATCATAGGTTAAATTTGTTTTGCCTGAATTAAATTTTCACCTGCAACATAGGCATTCTCAATCGTTGGTCAAGTGCCCTTTGTTTTGCTTTAGCTATATATCAGCAGGATCCCTGCCTATAATTTCTAAAACAAGGTGTGTATTAAAACAAATACCAGTTCTAAGACATGATACCAAATACTGGTAACTAAGGTAATAGTGAGTTTATCACCCAAACTCTGTTTCTCTTTTTTGTCCTGCAGAAATGAAGAAAAGCATGCACTTATAACAAAAACAGAAGCCAAGGAGGTACGGCTGCACATGATCTCATATTTTAAAAGGTGGCTCAAAATGGTTTCATTATTTTTTGTGGGAGTATCGATCCATCAAAGAGTTGGTGTTTAAAAATAACAAAACCATCTTGAGCCACCGTAAAAAAATTACCATTTAAGGTATCATTGTGAACATGATATTTTTTCCTGTCTTTTTTTTCTGCAGGAATTTTTGTTAAAGGAATGTGATTTTGACAGGCGTCAACCACCTTTAAAATTTATTTTGAAGAAAAATCCACATTACTCCAGGGGTGAGATGAAGCTGTATCTTAAATCACAGGTACCCTGCTATAAAGTTTATTTCTTGTTTCCTAAAATAGTTGTGGAATTAAAAAAAATACTCTCAAAACATGTTTTTGATGGACAGGTAATGTCTTTTATGTTAATGTGACTTTTAAGTAATATTGAATTTTTAAGTTCCCACTTTAAACAGTGGTATGTGTAAGCTTGTACAACTGAGTACAGTGTATGAGATACAAATCAATTAAGTTTGACAAAACTATTGAATATATAATTTTATTTTAAAGATCATTCAGCGTTCCCATGAAGTTTGGGGAGGAGAGGAAGGGTTGGAGGAGGCAAGAGATGAGAAGGCTGAGAAAAGAGAAGCACAAAAACAACGGAAATTTGACAAAAAAGTAAAAGGTGAGCAGTTCTTGTGATATGCTCTCTCATTTTTCTTTCCACTTCACCTCCTGCCTTGTCTTACCTATGTCAGTTTTGGATATGAAACTTTGCAGCAACAGAATGTTTGGTTAATTTGTTCTTTTATTATCCACATCGCACTGTCAATTGCTAGCAGGGCCCAGTTGCTCGAAGCATGGTTAGCGCTAACCAGGGTTAAATACCATGACAACCTATAGGTTTTACGGTCATACATCTTAAGCAGTGGTTAGCGCTAACCATGCTTCGAGCAACTCAGCCCAGGTTGCTAACTGCTAGTCATGTTAACAATAAAAAAATGGACCCTTTATGAAAGGACGGATGGTGGTGAAGAGGCAGAATCATCATTGATCATTACCCAAAGTTTGTTTTATTGTTTACACTGTCATGAGCATAGCACAACACCAAGAAAGTCCCCCAACAAGACACAATCCCAGTACCTTCCTGAAATTGCAGCAATGCTTTTTAACAAACCAGCTGATAACTGGGATTAGGACACAAGTTTTATACAGTAACTGAAGGCTCCACCGGGAGGGTCAAGTCCCTACTCAGATTTAACATTTCAAAAATCAGTTCCTTTCACATGCATAAAACAATATATTATATATTACATTAATTTATCACCAAACAGAGCTCCGCCGTGCAGTGAGAACAAGCACATGGAAAAAAGACACAAGTCGGCATGAACACGTTTTCCCTGAGGCAGGTGAAGAAGGAGGGGAGAGTTTGACAAGGCAACAGATACATGGACTAAAACATGCAACACGTGTGGCTATCAACTCAGTTATGAAAAAATGTAACAAAACTAAATATTTATTTCAAACACTGTACATACACATATAATTATTACAGCTGCATTCTATCTACTTGAGAAAAATTGTTCTAATAGTTACAGTTGAGTCATCTTTGATCTTCAGTTTGTTCCAGCTGGTTTGGCAATTAGGGTATTAGTGACAGGAAGATAAAAAAAATGGAAGTGATCCATTGTCAAGAACGCCACCCAAATGCCTGTAAAATGAAAATCTAGAGATTTGAAGACAGGTTTTTGAGTCCACCATCCTTTAGAACCCCCAAAAAGTCTACCAGGAATTTCTAACCCAAAACTCTCCTACTCCCTTTGATCCCCCTTGTCTTCCAAAATGCTACACCAAAATGCTACACCAAAATGCTACACCAAAATGCTACATCAAAATGCTACACCAAAATGCTACACCAAAATGCTACACCAAAATGCTACACCAAAATGCTACACCAAAATGTATGGCAAGATTTCAAGGCACTTCATGAGTGAACCTTCCTTTATATCCTTGAAATGTCCACTAGAAAATTTCTAATGCAAAAAGTCTGTAATCACCAATTTCATGTTATGTCTCTTGTCCTTTTAGCTAGCCATCTTCTCAAGGTGATTCTTGACTATTGTGACAATATCGGCAACCTCAGCCATAGCTCCAACACCTAAAGTAAATTAAAATGTATTTGTTTGCTTATTGCTAAGTAACACTGGTAAGGATGGCCCCAGAGCTTGTTTTTGAGTTATTTTCATCAAAAGCTAAAATTAGAGGTGTTTCTAACAGGTTACATTGTTGCTATGGCAACCTATTGAGTGGAAAAAAAATGTTCATGGTTCATGATTGGGCTTTAATTTTTTTGTTTGATACCACTTTAAAGGTAACAACTTATAAAGATTGGTAGTGATGATACATCAAAGCACAAGACTGGAAAGTGACAAAAACTGGTGTTATCCACCTTAATGGGAACATTTTACATCACGTGACCTGGGTATTTAACACCACCAGCAAAAAGCACTAGCCAACCTTGACTCACACTAGGGTTAGGGTCAAGTTTAGGTCTAGGGTTAGGGCTAGGGTTGGGGTTGGGGTTTGGGCGTCAACAAGTCACATGACAAACATTCTCACCGCACTGCAACACCTTAGGGTAGCTAGCCATACAGTGCTGTGTTTGTTAAATAAATAATATTTTGCCCTAAAATAATAATTTCAAAACTGACCACCCCCTTTACTTGCACTTTGCACTTAGTTTTGGCATGGAGCTCTTGAAGCTACCCTCCAACTCAAAATCCTTATTCTTTGCTTAGATTAGCACCAAACTTTCTAGTGTTACTTGTACTATAGTATCATTGGTTTGCTGAGTTTGTGATACGAAAATGTCAAATGACCAGCAGATACAAAATTTGATTAAAGTAGGAATTAAGCTCTATAACAATATAAGAGCAGTAATTTACCTGTGTCACCACAAGCTAGGGTCTTTTTGATGGGTGGTATATGAGTGTACCCCATGTTAATCAGCTGCTCAATCTGCACTGCGGTGATGGGGTGTTCCCACATGAAAGTGTTCATTGCAGGGCAGAATAACAATGGCTTCTCGGCATCCCATGCACGAATTGTACAAGTCTGTAATATAAACAAAACATTTATGTCAGCAAAAAGTCCCATGAAGCAAAACAAGTTCTATACTAGACAGAAAACAGCTGATGAAAAAAAAATCTCCAGAATTTAGATCTCCAAAGCTGAGCATCTCTGCACTTCACAGTGTGAAGTAATCATGAAAGAAAATACATGTAAGGGTTACAGGCAATAGTGATATTTACAGGTGGTAAAAATGAACTGCTGCTTTAAGGAAAGGAGAACCTTGTTTCACAGTCATTATTTAATATTTGTACTTTGCACTTACTAAGAGATTGTCACACAATCCATTTGCAATCTTTGCCATGGTGTTAGCATCCAATGGAGCAATAAGCAGAAGATTGGCCCAGCGACGTAGCTACTGAAAATAAATACATATGCCAGTGAAGAATTTTAATACTATAAAGTTATATTATGGGCCTTGCCTAGTATACCTTCAATTTCCTCTGCTTCCAGAAATGGTTTTCTTTGCAAGACATTTCTCTGTAAGATTGTTGTAACTTTAAATTAAGGCAATTAGCCACCAAAACTAATGCAAGAATAAGTGTTGCAAGAAAATAAAAAAAAAATTCAATAGGTACTTATGCTTAGAAAAACAAGTTTACCTCAATATGTAAAACAGGATCTTGTCGCGAACTCCATGTCTGGCAAAACAAAATGCAAAAAAAAATATATGCTCAGAGGTAGAGTCTGTCCTTGGTAGTCAAACATTTCAAGAGTTTGCTTGTGGGCTCATTTGGTTGGCAAATCAATCTTTCAGATTTAATGGTTTTGGTTCAAAACATCAGTATAAATTAAATGACTTTTTGGCCAGCTGACAAGCTTGGTGAAAGAGGAGCAAAAACATAGCCTGTTTTACAGTTTTGTGTTCAGTGACCTGGCCTTTAAGTGGAAGCGAGGCAGGAAGTGACCTTGTTTGCTACAAACCTCTCTGTCTTTCTTATGCAAATCTGACTAGTTAGCATAAAAACAACATGATTTACATGAGAAAAGCAGTGAGATCTGTATCAACACAAGGTCACCGCCAGCCTCATTTCCATTCATAGGCCAGGTCACTGAGCATGAAATTGTTTCAAAGGCTTCTTTATTCCCACACATACAGTAATACAAATTAATGATACATTTTTGCAGAAATATGGAGGTTTACGAGTGAAAACCCACAGGGTTAATAGTGTTCACACACCTAATCTAGTATCTAATACAAGATATTATTATTATTATTATTATTATTACTATTATTATTAGTATTATTTAATTTTAAATGGCAGGCAGACATGATTTTCATATAAAAAAATTGTAAAATGGGTTATTATCTAGTTATGCCCTGACGTTAATATTGCTCCAAGCTGGCTCTTTATTGTAATATCACTGACTCATCATCTCAGAACAGAGCTCTGAATTTAGCTCTTAATCTCAGCAATTAAAGTTGAAGAATTAAGCATGTTAATCTTTCTTAAAATTGTAATGTTGTTTGAATACATGTAACACTATGTGCAGACTGTTAAAAACTATCATTTCCTACCTCCCACTCATCTTTGTCCCTGAGAACTTTCACAGGAATTTCGTCCTCATCAAAGAAATGAGTTGAATGATCTGTAGCAATGACCTGGAGATTTGGCTGGTGCAACAATGTTGAGAATATGTTAATTGACTATGGGCCAAATGCTCTCAGATACTGCAGTTACTAGGTTGTCCAAATGTGACTAATTGATGATCAATGACATCAATGGGTAATCGATGGTAATCGTTAATCATATTATCAGTAATCAACTGATTAGTCATTGATTATTGGTGATGATCAAAGGGTAAATCGACAACTAATCGCAATGACCAAAATTTTTGTGGCCTATCAATTACTCATCGATGAGATAGATAATTTATCGATGTTATTGGTTATTTAATGATGCTGTTGATTACTCATCAATTACCTATAGATTACATACCCATCAATTACTAATTGATTATACATATATTATTGTGCTGCACATCTATTATGCAAGGGTTACCTTGCCAATTTTCAGGATATTTGACCGGCTCAGAACTGTCAAGGTCTGGTTGAACAACAAGTCCCAGCGTGCTACTGAAGCAAATGAGTGTGACGCCTCAGATGTCGTCTTCATAGGTTAAATAAAGTTTGCATTTTGATGTGTACCTTGAAGAAGTTGTTTTTGTTTCCTTGTTAATTTTTTGATTTAATCAATGTCATCAATGACAAATCGATGCAATCAATGACTAATTGATGATTGAAAATTTTCTGGCCCATCGATTATTCACTGATTACTTATTGATCATCAGTAATAATCAATGACTAATAATTGATTACCTATTGATTACTCATTGATTTCATTTCGGAACTGTATAGAGGGTTTTAATGGCAGCCATGTTGGAGGAAAAAAAATTAGTTACATAACAATCAAATTTATTTCCCGAAGGAAAAATCATTCCTTTGTTTTGTACCTCCAACATGGCGGCCGTGACGTCATGTGAAAACCCTCTAAAAATATCTTTGTATCTTTTAACTTTAGTAGATCTAGATCTGTACTCATCCTTAAGAAATTTAAGGCTTTTCAATTATTTTTATGATATCAGGGTCTTAAAACTGAAACTGGAATTTTGGGCAAAAAGCTATCATTTAAATAAGCTTAACTTACCCTTTTAATATATGTCTTATAAGCGTACATGTTGCTGGCGCAAAGGTCTCTTGATGGTAAAAAAAATTGATTATTCGGATATTTTCAAGTATTGTAACTTGTACAAGATTTGCGGGAGAAGATGAGAGGGTTTCTATATTTACAACTCACACTCGTCTGTGTAAAAAGTAACATTCTTTTGGTAAATACTCTGAGAAGCTCTTCAAAAATATTCTACGCTCGATTAACAATGAAAATTAGGTCTGATTAGTCCAGCAAACTTAGCCATTGCGCAAAAAGATATCCTTGGAAGAAATCAACGGTACCTTTGGTTGTAAGAGAAGTAGTTCTTCTACAAGTTTTGATAATTTTATGCTCGCTACACTGCCAGTAACTCCGATTAGAATGTTTTTCTGCTGTTTCGTGGACGGCACTTCGTCCGCCATTTTGAATGTTGTTATATTAGTTGACAACCGCTGACCGTATTATTTGAATGAGCAAAATATCTCTGTCCAGGCAGGGCTACGATCTCAATTTGATTGGCTTCAGCTGGTTACTGCTGGTACTGTTTACGTTGCGTCATACCCACATACAATTGGTTTTATACATGCAAAAGTGACGTCATTTTACAGACGATAGTTTCACACAGCGAGAAATACGTTTGTTCTGCTGAAGCTTTTCTGTAATTGTATTGCAGAAGGTTTTACGAAAAACGCAGTCCCAAAGTTTCCAGCAAAATTCTACAAAACAGATATTTTTAAACTTAAAATTAAACTTTTGACTGAACGCAGACCCGTTTTGGTAAAACCTACTTTAAAAGAAATTCTTGAAAAACTTTAGCAAATCAAACGTGTTTCAAGCGTGTGTAACACTATTGTTTGCAAAATGACGTCACTTCTGCATGTATAAGACCTATTGCCTGTAGGTATGACGTCACTTCTACACGTATAAAAATTATTGTCTGTAGGTATGCCGTAACGAAAACAGTGCCAACAGCAATTAGCTGCGTGTTTTTAGCCAATCATAACCGAGATAGTGACAGCAATGCATAATAATAAATATTTACTAGGAATATGGGTGCCCTCTCCAATGTTTCAACACATAACAGAAAATTTGAAAGACTCCATCGTATTCTTGGTTTTCAGTCACGCGCGCGTCACGCAAGTAAAAAACTAAAATCGTCAACCATTCAATAGATAAAGTCAAGAAATTGAGATATTGTAGAAGAGTAATAAATAAACAATATGTCCAAGCTTCAGGGCTGTGCGATGTTCCGTACTCGAGTTATTCGTCAAAATGTACCACTCCAAATTATAGGGTTTAGTGTGGAAACGCCATGATGGAGCCCATCTTGATGAGCTCCAACATGGCGGCCAGAAACGAATGAAAAACGTCTGGAACTTACTTTGGCTATCTCAAAGTCTTTCTTCGCTCTGTTGAGCCTGCAAACTTTAACATAGACGGTTCTCTTGTCATATTGGCTTTTAAAACCTCAAAAACACACGGTGAGTCGATGTTTCTATGTACGTGATATGGTTGTGGAAAGACATCTGTTATGTCACACACTGTGAAAAACTATCAAATTTAAAAACAAAGCATGCTACCGAGCTGAAAACATGGAACCAGGTACATTTCTAATATGTCTTTTACGTAATGAAGATAAAAATGCAAAATTCTGTTTACTTTTGAGTTTTAGTTTTTGATGACGTCATGTGAAAACCAAGAATAAACTCTTGTTATTTAATAGGCCATCGTAGCTTGATTAGACATAAAACAGAAACAGTGGAGAGAAACATGGTAAACCAACGCATTTTATACATAACTGACCTTTCGTATGCTAGGCAACATACACCGTTCCAATTTTTGAAAAACTAATTATATATAATATATATATATATATATATATATAATATATATATATATATATATATATATATATATATATATAACTTCACAGGAGTTCAGGCTTCAGGAATAATCATCGTTTTATTGCGACAGTGCTGTTTCGTATGGTTCAAAATTATATGACCACACTCATCAGGCAACTTTAACGATTTAGTATTAAAACTAAGAGAACTGGCAGTAAAATATGAATGGTTGTTATGGGGATGCGTTACATTCAAGACATTGTATCTAGGCAACAGATGCTTTTTGTCTTAGTTGCGTTATTCGAAAGTTCTGGAGCACATATCTGTTTCTGTGGGGGCATGAACTCGCTAGCTCGTTTCGCCTGTTTAGGCTACACAGCTCTTTTCTACAAATGATGATGAATTTTTCATACAGACAAAGATTACATTTTTTGTTCATGTTGCTGTAGGGTTTGCATTTCTTTAAAAATTTCCATTTCATCTGGAAAGGCTTCTTCTTGTCTTGTAAATTCCAGACATACTTCGAGAGTTCTGTTACATTACCCGGGCTGCGCGCGTCTCGCGCGGCGCCCGGGTCTTAAACTACCGACGGTTCTTCTTTTTCGTCGTCGAGTATCATCCACAAATGGCACTTCCGGCGTTTCTGCGCAAGCGCTAACTATTTTTAACAACAGTGATGCGTGTTGTCACGTATGGGAAAATGTCGATTCATCTTGTGGCTTTTGAAGTCTGAACAAACAATATGTTAAGAGAAGTGTCTGTGCGAATGTTTGGAGGTTCAACGGCGAGAAGAAAGTTTTTAACATGGGTAAACTTAACGGCAGATGGCCTGCCGTCTTTCCCCGTGTCTGCTTCAGTAGACAGCGAGTAGTCTCGAATTTTGGCGACGGATTGTGGGGGCACGTGCGCGCGCGAAGTTGCGAGGAGACGCGACGCGTGGGGAGCGCCAAATATTAGAGACTACAGACAAAGGGAGTTTGACCTTTCACGGCCGAGTGATTCGAGTGTAAATCTCATATCAACAGCAAGAATGATGCCTGTTGTCACGTATCGGAAAACGTCGATTCACCTGTGTCTTTGAAGTCTGAACAACTAATATGTTAAGACAAGTGTCTATACGAATGTTTGCAAGTTCAACAGCGAGAAGAAAGCTTTTAACATGACCAAAATTTAACTCCAGATGGACTGCCGTGTTCCCGTATCCGCTCCATTGAGATGTACATTTTGTTGAATAACTCAAGTACGGGATATCACACACCCCTGAGACTTTGACAGGTAGTTTTTTACTATTTTGCCACAATATCTCAATTTCTGGACTTTAATTTTTGAATGATATGCGATTATATTTTACAAATGTACTAGCGTCCCTTGAAACTGTCCAGAAACGTTCCTTTCTTGTGTTTCAAATGACCCTGGATTGACGTATTTGTAAACAGTTTCACTCTGCTAATTAATTTTCTACTCACATTTCACCGAGACTCCATTCACATTTATGCGAAAAAATCCAACATCGTTCGATAAGCGTTTCCTTTCTCAAACAATTATCCATCGAAGCGAAAACAAGTGTGCATATAGTTTTTTTTTTTTTTTTTTGGAATCAATACACTATTTTTATCATTTTGCATAACGATAAACCTCTGTGGCCTAAAGGTCATTGTTCCTGCCTGTGACCAGCTAACCCGGGTTCGATGTCTTTTAGTGGTATATATCACGGGCTTTATTTTTTCTGTTTCTCTTTTTCTTGTTCTTTTAGAAATATTTTTTACAAGTGTTATAATTATTGTGCTCAATGGTTGAGCTGTATTTTAGAGGAATATATGTTGATAGGGGTCTAAAGAAATAGACTCCAACACAAGCTAAACACAATGCGTCCGATGTAAGAAAGACAGACTTCCCTCTATTCTTTTGTTTAGCACTAAGTTAGGGATACAATACTGTTTTTTGCAAGCCCGGGTTTAGGCTAATTGTAGCCTCTTGTTTCTTCTGTTGGAGTGTTGAAAGGATGTCTGGTGGTTTCTGTAACGTTCCTTAAAGTTTGTTGCCAGTCCGACATACGTTTCAGTTGTTGTCTCTGTGGTTACTGTGGCTTGGTAGATGACATTTGTCTGGAGGCATTTTCCTTCTAGTGGACAGTCTGGTTTTTTTCTGCAATTACAGGTGTCAGGTTGTTGCGCTGGTAAGTTCAAATTTGAGAGAATGCGCTTGTTGTGTGACGAGATGATAGATTTCATGTTTGGCATGCATGAGTAGCTGAGTTTAAGTGTGTGTTTGTTGAAAATCTTGTGGAGTGGATGGTTCTTTGGGAAGCATCTGTCGACGATGTGTAGGAACTTTCTTCCAAGGTTAGTTCTGACGTTTGAATTGAAAGGGGGTTGTACCATGTGGTGTTTCTTGTTCGTTTTCTTTTGTTTTTCGAAGCTTGCTCTTGTAAAGGATTGTACGTCAGCTTGTGACTGTATCCACTTTCTTCAAGAGCTTTCTGGTAAGGCGCAATGGATTCGTCAAACACTTCTTTGCTAGATGATATGTTCGTTAATCTCTTGTTAATGTTGAGTGGGATCACAATCGCGGAAAAACTGAAGCTTGACTACCGTATTGAAGCCTCAGCGTCCAGAGAATCATTCATAACACTGAAAGATCACAAACCAGATTTCATAAACAACCGACCTGCAAACTCATTAATCCATGCAAATCCGAAATTGGCATCATCAGTAAAGACATCCTCGACCGAATAAACAAAGAAATTACACAAGCGACTAAAGTGAACATGTGGAAGAGTACTAAAGACACCATAGAATGGTTTAAGGCAATCCCAGAAAAGGAAAAACACGCATTTATCACCTTTCACGTGTGCGAATTTTACCCATCCATATCTGAAGACCTGTTACTGAAAGCATTAGATTATGCCTCAAGATTCACCACCATCACTCAACAAGACCGCCACATCATTATCCATGCGAAAAAGTCGCTCCTTTACCACCAAAACTCCCCATGGATCAAGAAGAACACAAACGACATGTTTGATGTCACAATGGGCTCATACGACGGAGCAGAAACATGTGAGTTAATAGGAAATTACATGCTGTCCTTGATAGCATCCAAATTCAAAAATGAAGTTGGCCTATACCGTGACGATGGTCTCGCAATTTGCAAAGCCACTCCGAGAGAAATTGAAAAAACCAAACAAGAAGTAAGCCAAGTGTTCAAATCAAATGGCCTCAAAATCACAATTGATGCTAACAAAAAGATCGTCAACTTTCTTGATGTCACCTTCGACCTCACACACGGTAGCTACAAGCCATACATGAAGCCCAATAACAAACTGTCGTATGTCCACCAACAGAGCAACCACCCCCCAGAATTACTAAAAAACATCCCACTCAACATTAACAAGAGATTAACTAACATATCATCCAGCAAAGAAGTGTTTGACGAATCCATTGCGCCTTACCAGAAAGCTCTTGAAGAAAGTGGATACAGTCACAAGCTGACGTACAATCCTTTACAAGAGCAAGCTTCGAAAAACAAAAGAAAACGAACAAGAAACACCACATGGTACAACCCCCCTTTCAATTCAAACGTCAGAACTAACCTTGGAAGAAAGTTCCTACACATCGTCGACAGATGCTTCCCAAAGAACCATCCACTCCACAAGATTTTCAACAGACACATACTTAAACTCAGCTACTCATGCATGCCAAACATGAAATCTATCATCTCGTCACACAACAAGCGCATTCTCTCAAATTTGAACTTACCAGCGCAACAACCTGACACCTGTAATTGCAGAAAAAAACCAGACTGTCCACTAGAAGGAAAATGCCTCCAGACAAATGTCATCTACCAAGCCACAGTAACCACAGAGACAACAACTGAAACGTATGTCGGACTGGCAACAAACTTTAAGGAACGTTACAGAAACCACCAGACATCCTTTCAACACTCCAACAGAAGAAATGAAACAGAACTCTCGAAGTATGTCTGGAATTTACAAGACAAGAAGAAGCCTTTCCAGATGAAATGGAAATTTTTAAAGAAATGCAAACCCTACAGCAACGTGAACAAAAAATGTAATCTTTGTCTGTATGAAAAATTCATCATCATTTGTAGAAAAGAGCTGTGTAGCCTAAACAGGCGAAACGAAAGCTAGCGAGTTCATGCCCCACAGAAACAGATATGTGCTCCAGAACTTTCGAATAACGCAACTAAGACAAAAAGCATCTGTTGCCTAGATACAATGTTCTTGAATGTAACGCATCCCCATAACAACCATTCATATTTTTTTTATCTTGTGAATGCTAGAATACGACCTGACAACAATCATTCTGTGCCAGGAAATTACCGTTGTTCTTCTACGCGCTGCGAAATCTGTAGAAATAAGAACTATCTGAACATCGGAAATACGTTCGTCAGCAACACCACTGGAAAATCATACAACATTAACTATAACCTAGACTGTAACAGTAGCAGTGTTATCTATTTGCTAAGTTGCAAGATTTGTGGTAAACAATATGTGGGATCAACAGTTACTAAATTTAGGCTTAGATTTAATAACCATAGAAGTAGATTGAGGGGACATTCAAGGTTGGAACCAGGAGATAGGGCCAGCGATGATTTAATCTACAAGCACTTTTTTACAGAGGGACACAATGGTTTGGACGATGTCTCAGTTCAAATAATTGATAAAGTTTATGGTAGTGTAGACAATTTGCTGGAGAAAGAGGGCCAATGGGCATACAGATTGAGAACAATAGCGCCGGAGGGTCTTAACGAAAGTGATTTTTTTTTGTCAGAACCGCAGAAGTCGCGCCCGTAATTAATTTCTTGTCAGGCTTTTCTAGTGCACGCACCTATTATTACCGTTAGCGTTCGTGTTTGTATTGCAGGCGCTTTTTGTTACCGGTATTATTGTTAGCGCTCACGTGTTTAGATTTGTAAGCCGCACTTTTTATAATTGCGTGTAACGCTTGTAACAGTCATTCACCCTGAGGAAGACTGTTCTACACAGTCGAAATATAGGTGGTCCTTAAAAATGTTTTTTTCCCTTGTCAGTTTAGTTATATATATATATATATATATATATATATATATATATATATATATATATATATATATATATATATGATAATCTCAAGCATCAAAAATTTATACTGTTTCCCGTTTCAAATATAACTAAACACAAGGGAAAAAACATTTTTAAGACCACCTATATTTCGACTGTGTAGAACAGTCTTCCTCAGGGTGAATGACTGTTACAAGCGTTACACGCAATTATAAAATGCGGCTTACAAATCTGAACACGTGAGCGCTAACAATTCTACCGGTAACAAAAAGCGCGTGCAATACAAACACGAGCGCTAACGGTAATAATAGGCGCGTGCACTAGAAAAGCCTGACAAGAAATTAATTACGCGCGCGACTTCTGCGGTTCTGACAATAAAAAAGTCACTTTCGTTAAGACCCTCCGGCGCTATTGTCTCAATCTGTATGCCCATTGGCCCTCTTCTCCAGCAAATTGTCTACACTACCATAAACTTTATCAATTATTTGAACTGAGACATCGTCCAAACATTGTGTCCCTCTGTAAAAAAGTGCTTGTAGATCAAATCATCGCTGGCCCTATCTCTTGTTTCCAACCTTGAATGTCCCCTCAATCTACTTCTATGGTTATTAAATCTAAGTCTAAATTTAGTAACTGTTGATCCCACATATTGTTTACCACAATCTTGCAACTTAGCAAATAGATAACACTGCTACTGTTACAGTCTAGGTTATAGTTAATGTTGTATGATTTCCAGTGGTGTTGCTGACGAACGTATTTCCGATGTTCAGATAGTTCTTATTCTACAAATTTCGCAGCGCGTAGAAGAACAACGGTAATTTCCTGGCACAGAATTATTGTTGTCAGGTCGTATTCTAGCATTCACAAGATAATCCTTTAGGCTTTTAGGGCGACGAAATGCCACCATAGGACATTCTTTAATGGCCTTCTTACATCTGTCAGACATATGTAATAAGGGATGCAGATCTCGAAGTATTCCCCTATATTCGGCAATCCAGGGTGGTAAGTCACAACAAACGGCGTCCTGTTATTTTTCTTTCTTCTTGAGCCGGCGTTAGTGCTTCATTTCTGTTAATCCTCTTAGCCCTTCGAATTTGTCGACGTACAAATCTCTCATCGTACCCCCTAGCCACTAAATATCCAATTAACTCAGCAGCCCAGTTTGTTCGTCGGATAAGATATTCGACAACCGGCTGCTGAGTTAATTGGATATTTAGTGGCTAGGGGGTACGATGAGAGATTTGTACGTCGACAAATTCGAAGGGCTAAGAGGATTAACAGAAATGAAGCACTAACGCCGGCTCAAGAAAGAAAAGAAAAATAACAGGACGCCGTTTGTTGTGACTTACCACCCTGGATTGCCGAATATAGGGGAATACTTCGAGATCTGCATCATTAATATGTCTGACAGATGTAAGAAGGCCATTAAAGAATGTCCTATGGTGGCATTTCGTCGCCCTAAAGCCTAAAGGATGTGAATGCTAGAATACGACCTGACAACAATAATTCTGTGCAGGAAAATTACCGTTGTTCTTCTACGCGCTGCGAAATTCCTGTAGAAATAAGAACTATCTGAACATCGGAATACGTTCGTCAGCAACACCACTGGAAAATCATACAAACATTAACTAAAACCTAGACTGTAACAGTAGCAGTGTTATCTATTTGCTAAGTTGCAAGATTTGTGGTAAACAATATGTGGGATCAACAGTTACTAAATTTAGACTTAGATTTAATAACCATAGAAGTATTGAGGGGACATTCAAGTTGGAAACAAGAGATAGGGCCAGCGATGATTTGATCTACAAGCACTTTTTTACAGAGGGACACAATGGTTTTGGACGATGTCTCAGTTCAAATAATTGATAAAGTTTATGGTAGTGTAGACAATTTGCTGGAGAAAGAGGGCCAATGGGCATACAGATTGAGAACAATAGCGCCGGAGGGTCTTAACGAAAGTGACTTTTTTAATTGTCAGAACCGAAAGTCGCGCGCGTAATTAATTTCTTGTCAGGCTTTTCTAGTGCACGCGCCTATTATTACCGTTAAGCGCTCGTGTTTGTATTGCACGCGCTTTTTGTTACCGTAGAATTGTTAGCGCTCACGTGTTCAGATTTGTAAGCCGCACTTTTATAATTGCGTTAACGCTTTAACAGTCATTCACCCTGAGGAAGACTGTTCTACACAGTCGAAAATATAGTGGTCCTTAAAAATGTTTTTTTCCCTTGTGTTTAGTTATATATATATATATTAATATATATATAATATATATATATAATATGACTTCAGGTGGGTTCCACACTGATAAATCCAGGATAGTGCTCAACAATAATGGAGCGGTGATAACAATGTGTTTTCTACTCAATCTCGTTTCATATGGACTTTAATACAGGTCTGTTTCGTAGACCAACAAAGAGTTAGTCCATCATCAGTTAAATCCATATACACTGTAGCATCGCTAAGGTTTATATACATCAGCAGTATGATCGTTACAAAATTCAAACTTAAATAACAATGGTAATATACATTTGTAAGCTTATGATTGGTCCTTTGGATGCGATTGAATTTTAAGGAGAAACTTTCGCTTGTGCCTGCAATTTGATACGAGTTCGTTACGTTTTTTGAGCGATGCCATGTCCGGTTTATATATAATATATAGAATTTCTCGGTGTTACACAGGTTACATTTTTGGTAAGATTGCTATAAGATCTGGCCTTGGTTAGAATTCCAGGAGATTGCGAAGTCTTTCTTTTGATCTTTTAGCTGCCATAGGTGTTGCTTAGTTCTGTGTCATTTTTTCTACTTTCGTGTATGAAATGACATCTGGTGGTTCGCCATCTCGTCTTGAACTCCGTGGCGGTGAGGCCGACGTATGTCTCAGTGCTTTCAGCAGTGGTGATAGTGGCTTGGTACACTACTTCCTTAACTAGACATTGTCCTTTTAAAGGGCATTTGTTTGGCTCCCTGCAGTTACAGGGTTTGGGGGTGCTTTATCTTCAGGTGGCGTGTTCTGTCTTAGAATGGTTCTGTTGTGTCTATCGATGACCTGTTTTATGTTTGGTGAACAACTGTAACTTAGCTTAAGATTATTTTTGTTAAAGAGTTTTCTTTAATTAAGTTTTCGGTGGGAAACAGTTCCTCGATCAAATTTAGAAATTCTCTTCCTATGTTAGTTCGCACATTTTTCTAAATGGTGGGTTGAACCAGATTATGTTCCTCTGCCTCTTTCTCTTGTTGGTGGTTGATTCTGGTGACTGCTGCTGTGCTGGGTGAATTTAAGGGTGTATAAATAACCGCTTTTCTGCAATGCTTCTTGGTAGGGTGGAGCTGCTTCATTGAAAGCTTCCTCGTCGATGAGATTTCAGATAATCTTTTGTTAATAGCCTCAGGGATGTTCTTTATTATGCATGGGGGTGGTTGGATTTGCTGTGGACATAGAGCGGAGTGGTAGTCGGCTTTGAATAAGGCTTGTACTTCTCAGTGGTTAAGTCTAGTGTTACGTCAAGGAAATTTACTACCTTTTTGTTGGCTTCGATAGTGATGCGTAGGTTGTTTTTGGCGAAGACTTTGCAGATTTCTTTTTTAATTTTTCAATTTTTTGTGGGGTTTGGTCGAGGACTGCAAGCCGTCATCTCTGTAAAGCCAATTTCCATGCTGTAAGGTATTTCTTTGAGCTGCGAGAGGATGTAGATTCCGACCAATTCACATGTTTCACCGAGAAACTCCGTATTGACGACCGTGTCGAAATGACTGCCACAAAAGAAGCTTTCATCTCCTTAAAAGACCATAAGGACAATTTTGAGAATAAACCCACATGCAGATTAATTAACCCGTCAAAACAGGAGATAGGAAAGATTAGCAAACAAATCCTTGACAACATCAACAAGCAACTGCTGAACGTCACGAGAGTAAACCAGTGGAAAAAACACCTCCTCGGTACTACAATGGTTCAAAATTTTGCCTAACAAACACAGGTGCGCTTTCATAACCTTCGATGTAGTGGAATTCTATCCTTCCATATCAGAGACACTACTCCAGCGTGCCCTTGACTTCGCAGCCAATTATGTGACCATTTCCGATGATGACCGTCACATAATCCTACAAGCTAACAATCCCTTCTTTTCAACAACGGAAACCCTTGGCAGAAGAGAAACACCGGCACGCTCTTCGACGTCACCATGGGTAGCTATGACGAGCTGAAACATGTGAATTGGTCGGAATCTACATCCTCTCGCAGCTCAAAGAAATACCTTACAGCATGGAAATGGGCTTTACAGAGATGACGGCTTGGCAGTCCTCGACCAAACCCCACAAAATTGAAAAAATAAAAAAGAAATCTGCAAAGTCTTCGCCAAAAACAACTACGCATCACTATCGAAGCCAACAAAAAGGTAGTAAATTTCCTTGACGTAACACTAGACTTAACCACTGAGAAGTACACCTTATTCAAAGCCGACTACCACTCCGCTCTATGTCCACAGCAAATCCAACCACCCCCCATGCATAATAAAGAACATCCCTGAGGCTATTAACAAAAGATTATCTGAAATCTCATCAGACGAGGAAGCTTTCAATGAAGCAGCTCCACCCTACCAAGAAGCATTGCAGAAAAGCGGTTATTTATACACCTTAAATTCACCCCAGCACAGCAGCAGTCACAGAATCAACCACCAACAAGAGAAAGAGGCAGAGGAACATAATGGTTCAACCCACCATTTAGTAAAAATGTGCGAACTAACATAGGAAGAGAATTTCTAAATTTGATCGAGAACTGTTTCCCACCGAAACATAAATTAAGAAAACTCTTTAACAAAAATAATCTTAAGCTAAGTTACAGTTGTTCACCAAACATAAAACAGGTCATCGATAGACACAACAGAACCATTCTAAGACAGAACACGCCACCTGAAGATAAAGCACCCCCAAACCCTGTAACTGCAGGGAGCCAAACAAATGCCCTTTAAAAGGACAATGTCTAGT
This sequence comes from Pachyseris speciosa, assembly GCA_016490735.1. NCBI lineage: Eukaryota > Metazoa > Cnidaria > Anthozoa > Scleractinia > Pachyseridae > Pachyseris > Pachyseris speciosa. The sequence continues at coordinate 407,493 of JAEMWC010000131.1, forward strand.
TAAGGAAGTAGTGTACCAAGCCACTATCACCACTGCTGAAAGCACTGAGACATACGTCGGCCTCACCGCCACGGAGTTCAAGACGAGATGGCGAAACCACCAGATGTCATTCATACACGAAAGTAGAAAAAATGACACAGAACTAAGCAAACACCTATGGCAGCTAAAAGATCAAAGAAAGACTTCGCAATCTCCTGGAAAATTCTAACCAAGGCCAGATCTTATAGCAATCTTACCAAAAGATGTAACCTGTGTAACACCGAGAAATTCTATATTTTATATAAACCGGACATGGCATCGCTCAACAAACGTAACGAACTCGTATCAAATTGCAGGCACAAGCGAAAGTTTCTCCTTAAATTCAATCGCATCCTCAAGGACCAATCATAAGCTTACAAATGTATATTACCATTGTTATTTAAGTTTGAATTTTTAACGATCATACTGCTGATGTATATAAACCTTAGCGATGCTACAGTGTATATGGAATTTAACTGATGAGTGGACTAACTCTTTGTTGGTCTACGAAACAGACCTGTATTAAAGTCCATATGAAACGAGATTGAGTAGAAACACATTGTTATATATATATATATATATATATATATATATATATATAGTATATATATATATATTATATATATCATCATTGTCACTACTGAAGATGACTTAAAGGGCTGGCTTAAGTTCTTTGGATGAATAATGTTCCTTAATTTTACAATGATAATCAGTTTTAAAATGCCAAAATGATCTCATTTGATTCTCATTTGATCTCATTTTATTTCAAGAAATGAAACTTAAGCTGAACACTCAATCTGATTCAATCAAAGCAAAACTATTTAGTACCTAATTATCACTTTCTACGTTCCACATTGTAGCGTTTTTAATTACATGCAACGAGATTCCCACACACATTTTTAGCATATAAAGAACTCACAAGAATTTGACTTTTAGTTTTTTACGAATTTGAAAATGGATGAACGATTCATCGAAACGTCATTCACAATTTTTTATCACTAATTTTTATTCTCATTGTTATATCATTCACACTAATTTCTTTCACGGGAACATATGAACCACAATTGACCTGCTCCAACGTCAGTGGCTTCATAGCTCAGTTTGGTTAGAGCATCGCACCGGTAATCGCGAGGTCACGGTTAAACCCCGTTGAAGTCCTGAATTTTTTTTCAGGCTTCTTTTTCGCAATTGCGTAAATTGCATTCAACTGCGAGGATCATTCTTCATTTGAATCCAACTTTTCTCCATATAAACACTTTGGCTCGCCTAGCCGGGTCAACTCGATCAAGGTGAGACAATCAGAGCATGCGCGAGTGCTGCTGGCTCGGGCAAAAGGGTCAACTTTTTCTCATATGAATGCTCGCTAAGTCGACTCGCTGGGAGGGTGATCCTCTTACCCGGGACAACTTTTCTCCATATAAACGGGGCCCTGAAAAGAAGAGTTGGCTGGGAAACTGGAGGAAACGTGGAATGACAGGGACCGGCGCAGTAAGTTTGCAACTTGGGGGGGGACTCGCTTCGAACGGGTTAGCGTGAGTAAACTAGGGGGGGTCTGGGGGCATGGTTCCCCGAAAAATTTTTCAATTAAAAGCTAGGTTGAGTACTCCAGAAAAAGCTGGTATATAAGGAAGCCAATGAAGAGAATCAGATTTTGGGATGTGAGTTGAGAGAAGATAGCAATGTAAGACTTAAACTTACACACAATTATAATGAAATCAATATGCAATATGTATCTGGCATCTACAATGTATGCAAAGTGAAATTCTTCATGAACATCTTCATTTTAGTTGATAATTAGCCTCTTACACCAAAATACAAAAAAAGCAACTTCTGAGCAACTTTTGGATTTTCAGGCAACTTCTGAGCAACTTTCAGGGTTTGGAGCAACTTTTTGAGAAAACTGGAGCAATTTTTCAAACATTTATGAGCAACTTGTGGACAGCCCTACGCTTACGAGTTCATCAACGCGTCCCTCGCAGCCGGGAACAACAACAGGCGGATCACTTTTCGCAGGCTAACCTATATACATGTAGTAGCAGTGTGTTCAAAACCACAAACAACAACAACATCTTTTATTTGTAACCAAACTTCTTACAGCTTTGTTCGTAATACAGTAGATGTAGAACACCTGCCATGTTCTAAATGAGTAAAGGCCTGGGAACGAATCCAAACTTCATTGAAAATCAATGAAATTAAACTAAATCGATTCTCACATGAAAGGGTATATAAAAATAAACAGTTTCAGCAACTTTGAGTATGTTTGGTTAAAAAGCCGCCAGATAACAAGCATTTAAAACTTTTAAAAAATCCCATACAAATGTTCTATTTCGGAAAGTGTGTCCCTCCGAACCATACAGTCTCTAATTTTCACAATTTTCAAACGCATGTTTTTCAGCTCCAATTCAACGGAACAGCATCAAAGCTGGTTAGGTGACCATTTTTGAGATGTTCTTTCATGCAGTGGAAATAATTTTTTCCAATCGATAAATTTTAAAACCTCGTTCCCAGGCCCTTACTCGTTTAAAACATGGCCCATTTACTAAAATAGATTTTCGATAATTATATAAGGTCAGTGAATGGCTCATATCTAATCAGCTTACTTTTGAAAATGGTAAATCCAAATTTTTTTATCATCGGTAGAAATCAGCGCCTATATTTCAATTATAACTGACGGTAGAAGTATCGACTGAAGAAGTTTAGCTCTTCCACATATTAACATTATTAGTAAGTGTCTGCAAGATCACATCGATTATCAATTGGTAATAATTAACAATTATTCACCGAAGTGGAGGTGAATAGTGGTGGTTATTTATCGAGCCGCGAAGCCGGCGAGGTAAACATGGTAAATATCCACCACTTTCACGACACTGAGGTGAATAATTGTTTTGCTACATACCACACCAGCTGAATAATTAGCGGACCAAAACATGACTTTATGTGTGACAACATACCAACAAGCCGTCGGAAATTTTAAAATCTCGCGCGCCGGCTGCTAAATTCATGTTAGCTTTTTAAGACCTTTTAACTAGAAACCCTCAGGTTTTTTGAAATAGTGTCAACATGTAGTGCTTCTTATGGCTGACTCCGTTAATGAAATAAAAAGTTACCGATTGAACTGAGAAGCGTATTTGATCATATACACATGGAAAATGCGCTATATAAGTTCTAAAATATTATTAATTATTATTATTATTATTGACTCAACCGTTGAAACATATCCTGACAAATTGATCCTTCTGGTTACACTTACCTTTGCTCGACCAATATTCTTTGAGGTCGTCGTAAACCTTTCTTTCTGGCAAATTATCAGGATAAAACTGCCTACAAAAATTACAAAATGATAGAATATCCCCAAATACTTTGTACTTAAGTCTCCACTTAAAATATTCATTATAAGCTGTGTTATTTTTTGTCCAGATACTGAAGATACTCCGCCAGCTCTTTAACAGTTTTGAAGTCCATAACATTGATATATGACCCAGGAATAGCCAGCTTGGTGTAGTTAGCACCTCCCATCACAATCGGAACCACATTCCCATCACCTGAAAACGAATGTCGATTACTTAAGTAACGTGAAATTTCAAATAAGTTTTCAGTTGAGAACTAAAGAGTTTATTATAAATTAAACACATTCAATCCGAAGGAAAGCTATCTCCATGAACATCATTGAGTAAGTCATACGACATTTTCAAGGAAAAACTGAATTATTAGAGTAAATCTCAGCACTTGTCTTCTGCCCTCTTTTTCTCTCACGCGAAGCGCAAACGTTGCTGTCACTGATTATCTATTGTTATCCTTTCTACTTTTTCCTTTTGTTTTTTCTCATTTTTATCGATTGAATTTTTTGATATATTCTTTTCTGAATTTTTGTTTCATACTGTGAAATTTTGAAAACCCTGTTACAAAATACCAAGTTTGGGAGCGCAAGGATATCGGTTAAACGGTTTTTACAGCAAACACAGTCATTGAAATGTTTCTTTTACCTTTGGTATAAGTATTTTACTACAATTTCTCTTGAGTCTGCTTCTATAGGATTAGTCAGTTCGGGAATTATAGTTTCCTCGCTTCTCGCTCTTCGACGAGGGTACAACGGTGAGCACTGAGTGTAATTATAAATTCATATCATAACAAAGCGGCGCTCCCGATGCCATGTGAAACTCTTGTAAAGCTCTGAAAACCATACACACGAGGGGACTAGTCCCTGCAACAAGTCGCGGGGACAGGTCCCATCGTGTGAACTAGCCATTTTTGCCACAAAATTTAGTCGCAGGGACTAAAATTTGGTCCCTGCGACTAGTCCCACCAATTCAAACTGGTTTGAATTTTTGGAACAAGTCCTTGAGATTTGTTCCTCAAAACGCTTCGTGTGAACTGTCCCTGGGACAAGTCCCTACGACCAAATTAAAATAAACCAATCACAGATCGGTATCACAAGCTCCCACATTTCCCGCCATATATTCCCGCCAGAAAACACAATGTACAGAAGGGATTGCGTGAATTCCGGGATAATTTCTTTGATGTTTCCTCCCCGGGATTAAACCAGTTTTGAAATAATTTACATGAGTACTGGAAATCTTGATCGAATTTTCGCCCCTTTTTGTTTCTGTATTGGCCACATCTGATCGGTAACAAAGCGATATTTTCCGCTTATATCTGAACTGAATCAGAAACAATTCAAGCACTGAATAATTTCGCAGAACAATGTGCGGTTTGTATTGAGATGATTTATTTCAATGCTACATTACTATTTTAATAATTTTGGTTTCTTAAGAAAGCTGCAGAGTGAAAGAATAATACCGTTTGCCCCCAGTTTTTGCTTCTTTTCCGTGCTTCTTTCCCGTTCCCACGAGTACACACTACTAGGGACTAGTCCCTGCGACCAGTCCCTTCGTATAAACTCTTCAGGGGACTAGCTGCAGGGACTAGTTGCAGGGACTAGTCCCCTCGTGTGTGCCGACCTTAATTGTTCAGGAATGAAACTTGTATTTTTCTCTCGACTGGGTATAAATAACAATCATCTCTACTCGTTTTTGACGCAACGACGTAGTTGAATTGTTTGTTTGTTTCTTTTGTTACGTTGTTTTACTCGCAAGCGAACGAGTGTTTTTACTCTGTTCGGCTGACTGTTTTTCGACCTCAGTGCCTCAACAGAGTTAAGAAACATTTGCCCTTATCTTATTAACACGTAATCGCAATGAGTCCCCGTAAAATAAACAATTAAAGCCCCGGCTAAACGATCAAACATTTTCATCCAACATCGTCAGTTCTTAAACATAAACGTTGGCGAACAAACAATGTTTGACCAAACACCAGATAGAGCGAGTCCGCAAAACCGCGATCAGTTTTGCGTATTATCGCTGAAATTTCGACGTTATGTGGTTCATTTGGTTGCTTTTACCCGAGAAATGCATTTTATGCAAATGTTTATAACCTCAGTTTGCTTTTTATTTTTATTTTTATCAACCTATTCTGCTCTCTCTCAAATATAAGCTAGAAAATAATGACTGAACCTTCTGCTGGTAGAATTCATCACATCTGATTGCAGCAAACGGTGTAATCCTCTCTACCTAGCGTTATAACATAACTAAAGAGAAGCGCGCGCTCTGATTAGTCAATTAACCATTTACTATTTGCCCATGGGTGAACGCTGCTGATGATAGCTGACGTGTGCGCTAATGTTTGTAAACTAAACTTTCGCTGTTTTGGCGAGATTTTACAAAATTTGTATCGTTTCAATCGTCATAGTGTCTTCCGAAGTATTAAGCCGTTGCAATTTCTGTGAATGACGTTTCGTGCGCTTCATATGTTTTTCTTGGTCATGTAAGACTACATTAACATTTTAGTGCAATAAAATGGAACTTTACTTTCTCTACGATGTTTATTATATGTTATAAAACAAATGGTAAACGTATCAGCGTGCCCTATTGAGTTATGGAACAAACACCAGATAGAGCGAGTCCGCAAAACCGCGATCAGTTTTGCGTATTATCGCTGAAATTTCGACGTTATGTGGTTCATTTGGTTGCTTTTACCCGAGAAATGCATTTTATGCAAATGTTTATAACCTCAGTTTGCTTTTTATTTTTATTTTTATTCAACCTATTCTGCTCTCTCTCAAATATAAGCTAGAAAATAATGACTGAACCTTCTGCTGGTAGAATTCATCACATCTGATTGCAGCAAACGGTGTAATCCTCTCTACCTAGCGTTATAACATAACTAAAGAGAAGCGCGCGCTCTGATTAGTCAATTAACCATTTACTATTTGCCCATGGGTGAACGCTGCTGATGATAGCTGACGTGTGCGCTAATGTTTGTAAACTAAACTTTCGCTGTTTTGGGCGAGATTTTACAAAATTTGTATCGTTTCAATCGTCATAGTGTCTTCCGAAGTATTAAGCCGTTGCAATTTCTGTGAATGACGTTTCGTGCGCTTCATATGTTTTTCTTGGTCATGTAAGACTACATTAACATTTTAGTGCAATAAAATGGAACTTTACTTTCTCTACGATGTTTATTATATGTTATAAAACAAATGGTAAACGTATCAGCGTGCCCTATTGAGTTATGGATGCACTTGGGAGGTATGCTAAGCACTCAAGAAGCCAGAGTCGCTCTCGGCTACGCCTCGAGCTACTCTTACGCTTCTCTCGTGCTTAGCAACCCCCCGCGTGCATCCATAACTCAATAGTGCATGCCCAATACACGATAGTATCAATAAGAAATAAACACTGATCAATTAAAACATAAAATTTACCGAGATTGCGCCAGTACTTTTCAGTGATGTAATCCTCACAGAGCGCGTTTTCAAACGCAAGATAGAATTTATATTTTCTAGTTAAATCGCTTCTCGCTCTTCTACCAAAACAACGTCCATACGCGTCAACTTTGATGAACTTTTTCATCTCACGGACGAAAGCTAGTCGCAGTTGAGGCCTACAGTTACTAACCATCCAAGCAACAAGTTCTGATTTTCCTTGAGTATGTCATGTCATTTGTTAACGAAATAAGAATCGCTTCTGAAGATGTCTGTTGTAGCAAACGAAACGTCAACTTTTTAAGAGAAATGCATTTTATGCAAATGTTTATCACGTAAGTTTGCGGTTTTTTCATTTAACCTATTCTGCTCTCTGTCGAAATGTAAGCTAGAAAATAATCTGACTGAATCTTCTCCTGGTAGATTTCATCACATGTAAAGCAAACAGTGTAATCCTCTCTATCTAACGCCTTGAAAAATACACGATCGCATCAACAAGAAATAAACACTGATGAATTAAAAAGTAAAACTTACCGAGATTGCCCCAGTACTTTTCAGTGATGTAATCCTCACAGAGCGCGTTTTCAAACGCAAGGTAGAATTTATATTTTCTAGTACAATCGCTTCTCGTTCCCTTACATCTTCCACCAAAACAACGTCCATACGCGTCAACTTTGATGAACTTTCTCAGCTCACGGACGAAAGATAGTCGCAGTTGAGACCTACAGTTACTAACCATCCAGGCAACAAGTTCTGATTTTCCTTGAGTATAATCTTTCATGGTCGCCATTTCATTCTTCTTGATATCGTCTTCACTGAGTGGTTCATAATCCCCATACGGTGCCCAGAAGTCTGAATCAGTCCTGTAAGTCCATGTCAAATTGAAGAAGCCGTTAAATGGTGTTGGGTTACGAGTTAACATCGGACTTTCCCACATTGCATACACCCAGCGCTGAGAAGTAGGTCTGCTCTTCAATAATGACTTCAGTTCGTCCACACTCGGCATGTTCACGGCATGAAATATGACGAGGTTACTTTCAGCAAACCGCGTCTTGTTTAACGTAATTTCAAAAAGATCCAGTGGGCAATGCCGTTTCTCGCGTTGATTCCAAACGCACCTTTCTCCCTTTTTCACCCAATTTATGTCATTCCAAAATTTAGTGTACACGAGAATTAGCGTCTTTGGTCTTTGTATTTCACGAGCGGCGGAGTTGTTTTTTGTTCCCAATTCCACGTCGGACTGGCTTCGTCCTTTTAGTTCACTGGCAGAGTTGTTCAGCCGAAACTGGTTGACAAATTCGACAAATTTTATAGTCTTAAACTGGAAGCCTATGAAGAGCATAATTAAACTTGCAGCTGCGATGAGAGCAAGAAACCATCTTCGTGTAGTCATTATTTGCAAACGTGTACGTATTTTTTATATGCATGTTAATTAGCCCTCTTTGTCTCATTTTCATATGGCGTCCCTTAAGGACAAAATTATCAAAAACGCGTTCAATAATATTAAGCACATACAAATAAAACAAAACTCATTCATTTCATGTCAAAACAGCAAAAAATCACTCGAACCGCATACATATCATCGAAATTATATACATATCAATCGAACCGTACAAAGATAAATCGAACCACATACATATACATCAGTCGTAGTCTTTATTTCTTTGACTTCTTTGCAAGCCAAGCGTTTCTTTCAGCTGTATCGACTACCGTGACCTGCGTTTGTTTTTATCCAGTGTTTGTCCGAAGTAGCGTACGTTTGAGTGTCAATGAAAAAAAAAAAAAGATTTCGCAGAATAATTATCTACCGGTACCTCAAACGCCCACAAAAACGTTTCAACGCCTGTACTAAGTATAAGTCAAGAGTATCTTGTCTTGTGAGGAAACACAAACTACACAGGATCCAAATGGACTGATCACAGGACAATTAGCGTTAGTATAAGTGCATTTGGATCCTCGTTACTTTCGGTTTTCTGAAAGTCTTCTCATGGGTCCGCTCGTCTACAATAATCTTGTAGAGGCCCTGCCGGGGAGGGGTTCCCGTGTCGGTGTTTAATTGCTATCTCTCGGCCTTGATGTCACTGTCGAATTTTGCCGGGAAAGGATGTCTTTCGTCGGGATTTCATTTTATGGGCCATCTCGCTTGTCGGAATTTACCCTGGCAGGGCCTCCTTGTAGGCTTTTCAAACGTATTTTGAGCAACGTAACGTTCTTCCGAGTAATCGGGGGTCATTGAAAAATTACTGTTGGACACAGTAAACAACACAAACTGTAGTTAAGGACTTTATCGGTTGTAAACTCGTTTAGGCTAGTTGAAAGTCTCATACAGCGCCGCCGCTGCAGATCCAGCTGAAACAAACGCTTGGCTTGCAAAGAAGTCAAAGAAATAAAGGTTACATATTTCAATCAAAAATTGACGTCTTCAACAAGCCAAGCTAAGGTCCAACAATTTCGGCGACAAACTTCGAGAACAAAAAGGTTAGCAAAACCTACAAAGGCCATTGAGCACATGGCATAAAGGTGCGCACATTCAGGATCCTGTCATATAGCCCTATGGAGGAGTAGAACCAGGGCGCGATAACATAAACAAAACCACGTGTATCACCAAGAAGTACATCTTTCATGTTGGACGTAGCTGAACAGAGTTTAACTGCACGGCTCTTCACCTAATTCCCCGTTTTAGATATTTCCCGTTTTAGGGATTTCCTGTTTTAGAGATTCCCCATTCCCATTTCCCGTTCCCCGTTCTTCGATTTTATGTTCCTTCTTTAGAGATAGCCGCTGAGCGCTGTCCAAATTTTTCACGGTTCGATTGATATATGAGCAAGTTCAATGTAAATGTATGTGGCTCGATTTATGTCTGTACGGTGCGATTGATATTTGTGCACGTTCGATATAGATTATGTGGTTCGATTTATTTGCGCACATTCGATGTGTATGTGTGTGGTTCGATTTATGTCTGTAAGGTTCGATTGATATTTGTGCACGTTCGATGTATATGTGTGTGGTTTGATTTATTTGTGCAGGTTCGATGTATATGTATGTGGTTCGATTTATCTTTGTACGGTTCGATTGATATGTATATAATTACTCGCGCTTCCCGCGTCTCGCGGGTCGCCCGGGTCTAAAATTACCGACGGTTCTTCTTTTTACTCGGGCTTCCCGCGTCTCGCGGGTCGCCCGGGTCTAAAATTACCGACGGTTCTCCTTTTTATTCGTTGTCGAGTTTCATCCACAAAGCTCACTTCCGGCGTTTCTGCGCAAGCGCTAACTATTTTTAACAACTCACAACGGCAAGAGTGATGCCTGTTGTCACGTATCGGAAAATGTCGATTCACCTTGTGTCTTGTGAAGTCTGAACAAACAATATGTTAAGAGAAGAGTCTATGCGAATGTTTGCAAGTTCAAAGGCGAGAAGAAAGCTTTTAACATGAGTAAACTTAACTCCAGATGGACTGCCGTGTTTCCTCGTGTCTGCTTCATTGAGTTGTACATTTTGTAGAATGCGAGTAGTAATTTTGGCGATGATTTGTGGGGCAGGCGAAAGACACGTGCGCGCGCGAAGTTGCGAGGAGACGCGACGCGAGGGGAGCGCCAAAAATTAGAGACTACAGACAAAGGGAGTTTGACCTTTCACGGCCGAGTGCCTATTGTCACGTATCGGAAAACGTCGATTCACCTTGTGTCTTTGAAGTCTGAACAACTAATATGTTAAGAGAAGTGTCTATAAAAAATGTTTGCAAGTTCAACTGCGAGAAGAAAGCTTTTAACATGACCAAATTTTAACTCCAGATGGACTGCCGTGTTCCCCGTATCCGCTCCATTGAGACGTACATTTTGTTGAATAACTCAAGTCCGGGATATCACACACCCCTGAGACTTTGACAGGTAGTTTATTTACTATTTTCCCACAATATCTCAATTTCTGGACTTTAATTTTTGAATGATAAGCGATTAGTTTTTACAAATGTACTTGCGTGACTTGAAACTGTCCGAGAAACATTCCTTTCTTGTGTTTCAAATGACCCTGGATTGACGTATTTGTAAACAGTTTAACTCTACTAATTAATTTTCTACTCACATTTCACCGAGACGTACTCCATTAACGTTTATGCGAAAAAATCCTACATTGTTCGATAAGCGTTTCCTTTCTCAAGCAATTATCCATCGAAGCGAAAACAAGTATGCTTAGTTTTTTTTGGAATCAATACACTAATTTTATCACATTGCATAACGATAAACCTCTGCGGCCTAAAGGTCATTGTTCCTTCCTGTGACGCAGGTAACCCGAGTTCGATGTCTTTTAGTGGTATATATCACGCGCTATTTTTTTTCTGTTTCTCTTTTTCTTGTTCTTTTAGAAATATTTTTTACAAGTGTTATAATTATTGTTCTCAATGGTTGAGCTGTAAAGCAATTTTGTAATTTTAGAGGAATATATGTTGATAGGGGTCTAAAGAAATAGACTCTAACACAAGCTAAGCGCAATGCGTCCGATGTAAGAAAGACTGACTTCTTTCTATTCTTTTGTTTAGCGCTAAATTAGGGATACAATACTGTTTTTTGCAAGCCCGAGTTTAGGCTAATTGTAGCCTCTTGTTTCGATTTATATGTATGCGGTTCGATTTATCTTTGTACGGTTCGATTGATATGTATATAATTTCGATTTACATGTATGCGGTTCCAGTGAGTTTTTGCTGTTTTGACATTAAATGAATGAGTTTTGTTTTATTTGTATGTGCATAGGATTATTGAATGCGTTTTTGATAATTTTGTCCATAACGGGACGCCATATTTTCACGTGAAAGTTCTTTTGTATTTTGTACACGTTGGTAACATGCAAACTAAAGAATAACAAATTGGCCGCCATATTAAAATGAAACATCGACCTGACGAGATAAAGGATATGAACAACAAAGGTAAAATGTTTGGAATTCTCGCCACAACTGTCATAAGAAAAATAGGAGAACAGTTATGAGAATATGCATCTTCATAATCGAAGATGCATATTCAGTGGATACAACACACTTCAATTGTAATAGAACTAATTTCGCTAGAGTGTCTTATATCAGGTATCACTCCCTATGTTCCTTGCAAATAGTCGCCATGCCTTGAGAATCAGACAGACATCGATCTCATATTCATCGCTCTTTGTAAAATTTGCGTATATGGTAAAATCAATTCTCTACTTCGGAATGGATCCGCGGTGAAGTTTATGGCTATCACAAGGAATGGTAGTGTAAAAGTTAACCTTTTAAAGCATGGACTTTGTATTTACACCATTATAGGGGATTGAATTCCATTTAAATGGTGAAATCAATGGAGGTCTATCGGGCGTCATATTTATGAGACACAGGAAGCTGTCAAAATAACAAGAATGTCATAGACATTTGTTCACCGCTTGATTTCTCAAGTGTATCTTCATTGATTGTTGTTTTTCTAATTTCTTTTTTGCGTGTTTTTTTTATTTTGTTCAGGCGAACATTATGAGGCCTCAAGTTTATCTAAGAATCCTAACTGACGACATACAAAAGATGGCTATCAAAGCAATTAACTGCCCTGTAACAGAAAACACAAATCTATAGAGAAAAAAATCGATCTGTATGTAAATCTTTTACATCTTTCCTTGCGGCTTCTTTGTACCGAATGCAAATGACAAAAAGCTAGGCTTGTAATAAGGGAAAAAAAAAACTAATTAATACGGCAGTCCAATACTGACTAAATAGCTAAATAGAAGCCTACGAGCTTCAACCATAAAAAGATAAGGCAAATCAAGAATTGGTAAATTTTGTGTAGAGCATGAAGTGGAACTAAGTCGGTATTGTAGTCTTGCTATTATTATTGACTGAATCAATTTGAGCTTCCGGCCAGTTAAAATTTTTGGATATATTAAAATGCCAATTCTTTGCTATTCAGGGAAACGTGTGAATTTCCCTTGGAAAAGATGTACTATCAAGAATTTTTCAAACTTGGTACAATTGATAGCCATGCATAGGACATTGAAAAAATTCAATAAAAAGATGGGGTCATCGTGCTTGTTTTCGCCCTGCATGCCCGTTATTCTAGGGGATTTTACTGAGTTACGCGGGAAATGTTCGAAACTTGAACCGAAAACGAAATTGTCATTATATGGCAAAAACTATGAATAGTACAGAAACCTAGAGCCTTTTTGTTTGTCTAGGCCTAAATTTTTCAGTAAAGTCATTTCAAATTTCCCGAACTTTCAAATCTGAGACCACTGCGTCATCATTTCATGCTTTGTAATCCCCATTATAACCTTAAAAACTACGGAGGTCGGTCCATGGCGGTGGCCGCCCAACGCTTCTGAAACGCACTACCCCTGGCCGTAAAAAATTCGACCTCAGTTGACATTTTAAATCGACAACTTAAAAAAACAAATTGCTGACATGTTTTACTATTTTTAATCTTTTAATATTTTTAATCACGTGTATTTTCTTTCATTATTTTAAAGCGCCATTGAACCATTGGAAAATGGCAAAAAAAAAAATCTTATACGTGTCGAATTTAGGGTTAAAGCGCACACGAGAATAACAATTTCAAAACGATGTAAAATTCAAGAATACGTTAGGAATGTTTGCCAGGAATAGGTATAGAACATGTACAGTTGAACTATACATAAAATATTTAATATTTTATTGTTAAACGTTTCAACACATTCCTGACCAATTGGCCCTGGTGATTACAACCGACCTTTTGAAACGCAAACGGACCCTTTAAAGTTATAATAAACTCTGTTTATCGCCCATGAGCAAAATATAATTTTCCCCAAATAGATTTTCTACTATTTAGAAAGTCTTATATATGTTCAAGCTCTGCTGTGAAGTTGGTGTTTGGGAAGAGAGTACTTTTGGAGAAATTGCAGAATTGATCGAGCTTGTTTTTGATGTTTGTCAAAATGGCCGACAGGCAACATAGTAAAGCCACTATATTCTAGTTGTTTGTAGAAGTCAAAATACTATAACAGCATTTGTTTGAAAGAGGAGGAATAGCCCCACCTCCTGGTGGAATGTCGTTTGAATTGGCTCACATTCACTCTATAAATAGACTCATATTTGTGGGCCATTTCAGAGTAAATTTTTTGCTCAAAACATGGGTTGGAGGCGGGTATGATCAATTGTAGTTACCATGACAACGATACATCAGGTGATCCATATATGGCCATTTTCGTTCATCCCCCTAGCCAACCTACCTCCACACAAAAAATGAAGGGGGGTTAAAAATTTTCATTTCCAACTTTGCTTCACTTTCTCAGAGACCTGCTCTTAAGTTTTATGAGTGTATTTTATCACTGCAAATTCATGTTAGCTTTTTAACTAAATACCCAAACTGTGTTAAATAGCGTCACCATTTAATGGATCTTATACCGCTTTTGTAAGGCTGACTCTTAACAGAATAAAATGTTCTGACTGAACTGAGACTCAACCATTGAACATATTCCTGACAAATTGATCCTTCTGGTTACACTTACCTTTATTCGACCAATATTCTTTGAGGTCGTCGTAAACCTTTCTTTCTGGTAAATTATCAGGATAAAACTGCCTACAAAAATTACAAAATGATAGAATACCCCCAAATACTTTGTACTTAAGTCTCCACTTAAAATATTCATTATAAGCTGTGTTATTTTTGTCCAAATACTGAAGATACTCCGCCAGCTCTTTAACAGTTTTGAAGTCCATAACATTGATATATGACCCAGGAACAGCCAGCTTGGTGTAGTTAGCACCTCCCATCACAATCGGAACCACATTCCCATCACCTGAAAACGAATGTCGATTACTTAAGTAACGTGAAATTTCAAATAAGTTTTCAGTTGAGAACTAAAGAGTTTATTATAAATTAAACACATTCAATCTGAAGGAAAGCTATCTCCATGAACATCATTGAATAAGTCATACGACATTTTCAAGGAAAAACTGAATTATTAGAGTAAATCTCAGCACTTGCCTTCTGCCTTCTTTTTCTCTCACGCGAAGCGCAAACGTTGCTGTCACTGTTTATCTATGTTTTTATCCTTTGTACTTTTTCCTTTTGCTTTTTCTCATTTTTATCGATTGAATTTTCTTGTTATATTCTTTTTTATACTTTGCTTTTTCACCCGTTGCTCGTTTTCACTCCGGAAATTCGTTTGGTTACGAGATGAAAACCCTATTACAAAATAGCAAGTTTGGGAGCGAGGATATTCGGTTAAACGGTTTTTATAGCAAACACACTCACTGAAATGTTTCTTTTACCTTTCGTACGCTTATTTTGAATACTGCACATTTCATTAACTTTCACGCCTTAGGGAAGGTACGTTTTTTTATTGGAGGGGGTGGGCCGGCGCTTCGGAGGGGAGGGTCATTAGTAAAATGTTTTACAAATTGGGGAGGGCCTGTTCGTGTGCAGCCGGGGGAGGTTCACGCTTTTCGGGAAAGGAATAGATTACTCCATGGCGATTCGATTAAAGTCGACTCTTTTATTTGTTAGCAAACATTATTTTAAGTGTTTGGAAAACTAAAATTTGTATGTACAAGCAAAGCTACCAGCAAAGATCAATCCAAGTTATACAGGTACCGAAAATAGTATATTAAGAAAAACTATCTTCTCCCAACTAGCATACTCGTCTCTCTCTCGTCCATATTTTGACGGCGGTGATGTTTCCACACAGGGTTCTGGTATATATAAAATCAGTCTCTGGTGAAGATTCGTTTCTTAAGCTATTCGAGCTTGAACCGACAACTCGATCTACCACATCACCTTGCGATTCAGTTTCGACATCGGAAAGTGATGATGTCACTTGTTGTTGCATATTTCTTAACCGGGGCTGCCGAAGTTGTTGATGCTCCATAGAATTGTACAGCAAGCTGCCAATGTGCGCTTTGGCAGGAGCCCATGGCTTTGATCATTGCGACCTTTTCAGCTTTCTTCCCTTTGCAGGTGATCTTGTGATGAGAAATGTACACTGATAGCTCGTTCACTCTCAGGAACGAAAGCTTATCAGAGTTGTACAGTCCAACCCAGGCGATGTCATTGTACTCCCGACTGAGCTCGAGGCTGGAAGTCGTCTGGCTCACGGCAGTAACGAAACAGCGGCGAAAGCGTTCCTTGTAGGGACAAATGGTCTAAAAGGACGGGTAGAATTTTGGCAGAATGCTATTAGAGAATTCAGTATATTCGCCCTTTGGGTTCGGGAACCACCCTAGGTCTTCATCTTTCCATTTCTCTGGACTTGCTCTTCCACTTGTTACCGCACCCGATGTGCCATGTTCTTGATACTCAAAACAGAGTCAGAGGAGGAGCGGGCGTCCGTTTGAGAATGGCGATTCGACAAACAGCCACAATAGCCACACGTTGCTCCATCTGACCTCATCAAATCATCGCATTTACCACAAGCACATTTCACTCTTTCTATTCCTCGGATATCCTTGCCCATCTTCAAGTTTTTATCGCAAGCAGATGGAGCGACCAGAACGCGGTTATGTGAGTAACACTTCAGGTTAATTTTTGTCTTGAAGGAACAGTTGAATAGGTGGGGGAGGGTCGGATGTTTTTCTGTGGGTGATTGTGAAGGGTCGTGCATTAATCCATTCCAGGAAGGGGGAGGGCCACGACTTTTTTCGCCAAAAATTTCTGAAATCCCCCCTCCCCCGCCAATAAATAACGTACCTCCTTCCCTAGCTAAAAGGATGATGACACGATTGCGCGAAAGATGACACCTTTATCTATGGAATAGGAATGCTCCGAGTTACTGGGTATCCAGCTGAGAATTGAAAGGGGACTGATAATCTCTAATCTCAACTGGATGCCTAGCTAATTTTTGATTGCTAAGAGGCTCTGGTTCGTTATTGAAACGTGGATTTTATGAGTTTGTGAAATACGCAAGAACTAACACCTCGAGATTTCAATCACACGCGTAGTTACTGATACACCTAAAAGATAATTATATTGAATAACTTATACTGACTGAGTTCGTAACAGGAATCTTCTCGTGAATAGGTTAAGGTCGTTCGAAGTGGGTTGTTTAACCTTGAGCGCTTCCTTGGGTCAGTTAGTGCAAAGTGTCAAATTAATTATTGTGCATTGACCATTGAAACCAGTGCCATGTGCTTTCTATTGTGCATTTTGCTACACAGGAAAAAAAGGACCGGAAACTAATATGATTTATAACTCGGTACACCCGTATAGCTGTACCTGGGTAATAAGTAATCTATCTATCTGTCTGTCTATCTATCTATCTAAAACGAAAACTGTGGTGATAAACATTTGCACAAAATGTATTTCTGTTAAAAACTTGTCGTTTCGTATGCTACAACATACAGTGGTACCTCGATTTAACAAGCCTCTATACTGTACAACGAAGTCCTCGATATAACGAACGATATTCTTCAGCCGGACCTTTTAAAATGTATGGAAAAGGGCCTCGATTTGACGAGCCCTCGATATGATGAACCAATTTCCCCAGTCCCTTCATACTTCGTGAAATCGACCGAGGCTCCACTGTACATCTTCAGAAGCTATCGTTATTTCGGTAGCAAATGAATTTAAGGTGGCCCGCTGGTATTTATGAGGTCGTGTTGTCCCTTTTCAAATTGCGTTTTGAAAAGGTAGACGTAGACCGATTTCTTAGAAATTTCAGCCTTTGAAAGAAGAATCTTTGAATAATATAAATTTGATTTTATGGCGATCAGGATCAAATTCTTTCTGTAGTAAAAGCTTTTCCAAAACCTTCTTTTTTAAGAAAATGCAATTATTTCTTATTTGAGAATGAATATATGAAAATCATGTATTGGAACTGCGGATTAAAGAATGAATATGTGAATGATCATCTCAGTTATGATCATTCACATATTCATTATTTCTTATTTGACAAGGTGAATGTTTTTGCAAACACCTCGAAGAGGCTAAAAACCATCGAGGCTTACTGACAGCGAGCAGTTACATGAGAATCCAAACCGTAGATTTGCCAAACCAGCGACTTCTTATAATTTTGCCCTCAAGACCACTCTCCTCTCACGCCTGAATCAATTGTCGCCTAAAGGTGAGAGATATACTCACCCAAACCCGCCGTTTTTAAGGCTGACATCAGTTTACACATTATTTACATCAAATGTTAGCAATCTATAAAGATGTGTGGTTTTTTCACTGCTTGTTGGAAAAAAGCAAACAAATTATACTTTTCAAAGTACACACAATTTTTCGATTCGTTTTGTATTCTTTTCGAGTAGTGCATAGATCAGGATATTACAAAGGTCCTTGCCAAGTATGAACGTTTTTGTCGGTACTGTTTGGAGAATTGGAAAGTCAGGAACTTCTTCCTTCCAAACTCTCGCCTCTTTGTATATCTGATCGACCGGTTGCTAGGATTTCAGAAATGACCTATATGCATTTTATTTTATGGTTGGTAGCGAAGACATGCCGTTAGCAGTTGCCGATTCCTGACAGTTTGTTGTGAGCTGCTTTGAAATGCTTTGTTTTCCTGTCATGTCATTTGTTAACGAAATAAGAATCCCTTCTGAAGATGTCTGTTGTAGCAAACGAAACGTCAACTTTTTAAGAGAAATGCATTTTATGCAAATGTTTATCACGTAAGTTTGCGGTTTTTTCATTTAACCTATTCTGCTCTCTGTCGAAATATAAGCTAGAAAATAATCTGACTGAATCTTCTCCTGGTAGATTTCATCACATCTAAAGCAAACAGTGTAATCCTCTCTATCTAGCGCTTTGAAAAATACACGATCGCATCAACAAGAAATAAACACTGATGAATTAAAAAGTAAAACTTACCGAGATTGCCCCAGTACTTTTCAGTGATGTAATCCTCACAGAGCGCGTTTTCAAACGCAAGGTAGAATTTATACTTTCTAGTACAATCGCTTCTCGTTCCCTTACATCTTCCACCAAAACAACGTCCATACGCGTCAACTTTGATGAACTTTCTCAGCTCACGGACGAAAGATAGTCGCAGTTGAGACCTACAGTTACTAACCATCCAGGCAACAAGTTCTGATTTTCCTTGAGTATAATCTGTCATGGTCGCCATTTGATTCTTCTTGATATCTTCTTCACTGAGTGGTTCGTAATCCCCATACGGTGCCCAGAAGTCTGAATCAGTCCTGTAAGTCCATGTCAAGTTGAAGAAGCCGTTCAATGGTGTTGGGTTACGAGTTAACATCGGACTTTCCCACATTGCATACACCCAGCGCTGAGAAGTAGGTCTGCTCTTCAATAATGACTTCAGTTCGTCTACACGCGGCATGTTCTTAGCATGAAATATGACGAGGTTACTTTCAGCAAACCGCGTCTTGTTTAACGTAATTTCAAAAAGATCCAGTGGGCAATGCCGTTCCTCGGGTTGATTCCAAACGCACCTTTCTCCCTTTTTCACCCAATTTATGTCATTCCAAAATTTAGTGTACACGAGAATTAGCGTCTTTGGTCTTTGTATTTCACGAGCGGCGGAGTTGGTTTTTGTTCCCAATTCCACGGACTGACTTCGTCCTTTTAGTTCACTGGTAGATTTTTCCAGCCGAAACTGTTTGACAAATTCGACAAATTTAACATCAGAGAAAAACAGTAAGTCCATGAAGAGCATAATAAAACCTTGAGCTAAGATCAAGGCAAGAAAGCATCTTCGTGTAATCGCCATTTGTAGAGTTTAACGTGTCTTCGATAATTATTGAAGTGTGTAACTAAGAAACGGATACACCTTATTCGAAAACGTGCCTAATTTCTTATTTTTAAATGCATGTTAAGTAGCCCACTTAGCGTAACAACAATCATTTTATTTTGCTATATATATAAGATATATTACAGCAAAAGAACTAAACGAGCTGAGTAGTCACAAAAATTGTTAAGCTTTAAATCAGTTGAAGGAAGAATAAGAATAGAAAGGACAAAACAAACAAAACAGACAAACAAACCAGTAAGTAACAGCACCAGTTATTGACAGAACAAAATTTGTACATTAATTAAGCATTAGGCGCAAGAACGTAAGAATTGTTTAGTCATAGTTTGCTTAAATGATAAACATTTTATCTCTTCATCCAAGTTGTTCCAAATAGAAGGACCAGAAAAAATGTAAATTGAACTTACCATAATTAGTTCTAACAAGATCGATATAATAAGTAGATTTAGATGCTAGCCTAGTATTATAGTTGTGTTTAGATGATATGCATGTAAACTAATTGTCAAAGATCTTAGGTAACAAATTATGATGATATAGAAACATAGGAAGGGCAGTATGCATAGTAACCAGATCCATGAATTTAATTAGGCCTAACAGTGAAAATATAGGGCTGGAGTGTACACCTTGTTAAAGCCTGGTTCACACTTGTGACATAAGCATAAGCATAAGCGCAAGCGTAAACGTAAGCATAAGCATAAGAAAACGCTAGTGTGCATTGAGCTGAAGTAAGCATAAGCATAAGCATAACAAAAACAAGAAACAATTTCCTTTTTCTTGTGCTTATGCTTATTTCACAAGTGGGAACCGGTGTGAAATTAGCATCAGCTTAAGCATAAGCGCTATCTTGTTTATCCACCGACGTGACTCGCACTGCACATGCGTAAGTCGCTAGTGTGAATGCTTACGCTTACGCTTGTGCTTATGTCACAAGTGTGAACATCATTATGCTTATGCTTACGCTTGTGCTTATGTCACAAGTGTGAACATCATTATGCTTATGCTTACGCTTACGCTTGTGCTTATGTCACAAGTGTGAACATCATTATGCTTCTGCTTACGCTTACGCTTGTGCTTATGTCACAAGTGTGAACATCATTATGCTTATGCTTACGCTTGTGCTTATGTCACAAGTGTGAACATCATTATGCTTATGCTTACGCTTGTGCTTATGTCACAAGTGTGAACATCATTATGCTTATGCTTACGCTTGTGCTTATGTCACAAGTGTGAACATCATTATGCTTATGCTTACGCTTACGCTTGTGCTTATGTCACAAGTGTGAACATCATTATGCTTATGCTTACGCTTACGCTTGTGCTTATGTCACAAGTGTGAACATCATTATGCTTATGCTTACACTTACGCTTGTGCTTATGTCACAAGTGTGAACATCATTATGCTTATGCTTACGCTTACGCTTGTGCTTATGTCACAAGTGTGAACATCATTATGCTTATGCTTACGCTTGTGCTTATGTCACAAGTGTGAACATCATTATGCTTATGCTTACGCTTACGCTTGTGCTTATGTCACAAGTGTGAACATCATTATGCTTATGCTTACGCTTGTGCTTATGTCACAAGTGTGAACATCATTATGCTTATGCTTACGCTTACGCTTGTGCTTATGTCACAAGTGTGAACATCATTATGCTTATGCTTACGCTTACGCTTGTGCTTATGTCACAAGTGGGAACATCATTATGGTTATGCTTATGCTTACGCTTGTGCTTATGTCACAAGTGTGAACATCATTTTGCTTATGCTTACGCTTGTGCTTATGTCACAAGTGGGAACATCATTATGCTCATGCTTACGCTTGTGCTTATGTCACAAGTGTGAACATCATTATGCTTATGCTTATGCTTACGCTTACGCTTGTGCTTACGTCACAAGTGTGAACATCATTATGCTTATGCTTACGCTTGTGCTTATGTCACAAGTGTGAACATCATTATGCTTATTTCAGTTGAATACTGCACATTTCATTAACTTTCAGGTCTAAGGGAAGGTACGTTTTTCATTTGAAGGGGAGGGTCATTAGTAAAATTTTTACAAATTGGGGAGGGCCAGGCCTGTTCGTTTGCGGCCCAAAGAGGGTCACACTTTTCGGGAAAGGAAAAAATTACTCCATGTCGCTTCTATTAAAATCGACTCTTTTATTTGTTAACAAACAAGCGCTTAAGTCTTTGGAAAACTAAAAATTGTATGTACAAGCAAAGCTACCAGCCAAGATCAATCCAAGTTATACAGGTGCCGAAAAAAGTATATTAAAAAGCTATCTTCTCCCAGCTAACATAATCGTTTCCCTTAATCCGTGCCCGCTTTCGTCCATATTTTGACGGTGGTAATGTTTCCGCACAGGGTTCTGGTATAAAATCAGTCTCCGGTGACGATTCGTTACTTAAGCTATTGGAGCTTGAACTAATAACTCGATTTGCCACATCACTTTGCGATTCAGTTTCGACCACGGAAAGTGATGATGTTACTTGTTGTTGCATATTTTTTAACAGGGACTGCCGAGGTAGTTGACGCTCCATAGAATTGTACAGCAAGCTGCCAATGTGCGCTTTGACAGGAACCCATGGCTTTGATCATTGCGACCTTTTCAGCTTTCTTCCCTTTAAAGGTGATCTTGTGATGGGAAAAGTACAATGATTACATAGCTCGTTCACCCTCAAGGACAAAAGCTTATCGGAGTTGTACAGTCCAACTGAGGCGATGTCATTGTACTCCCGATTCAGTCGTTCCATTGGCTCCCTTTCAGTCTCCTCTTTCTTCTTCCCTGTGCGCATTTTTATCTGGGCAAGGTGCTCAACATACTCTGCCACAAGCTTTTCAGGGACAATACTGAAAACTCTCTAATGGCCTCACTGTCCCCACTGACTAGTTTACTTTCCTGAAACCATCGCTTAATCTGAACTCAAGGCTGGACGTCGTCTGCCTCAAGGCAAAAAAAAGAAAAAAGAAAAAAAAAAGCGTTCCTTGTAGGGACAAGTGGTCCAAAACGAAGGGTAAAATTTAGACAGAATGCTATTGGACAATTCAGTACGAGTTAGCCCTTTGGGTTCGGAACCACCCTCGGTCTTTATCTTTTCACTTCTCTGGTCACAGTCCATTCGTACTCTTTAAATAGAAAGATACGTAATGTGAGCAAGTGTCCTGCGCGACCTTAAGTTCAGGAAACCTTCTTACGGGCACATACTCTACTGGATTAAAATCTTCACAATTTCACAAAGATATGTGCAGGAAAATGGGTTAAGGTCGTTCGAAGTGGATTGTTTAACCTTGAGCGCTTACTTGGGTCAGTTAGTACAAAGTGTCAAATTAATTATTAGGGCCATTTATACGGGAGGAAATAAGACGCGACTTAAATAGGACGCGAACTGTACCGTTTATACCTTCGCGTCCTACATAAGACGCGAAGATCTCGTATAAATGGTTCGCGTCTTATTTTTGATACAGCCTCGCTTACCCGCCTAGATGGAACGCTGTAGCAAGAAACAAAAGCGTGCTGTCCTGTTATTTCTCAGAGATTTTTTTTCTTATGAAGACCACGTAGCATACAAAGAAATCAACAGAAATCCGAGAAGAGTCGGAAGAAAGCGATATACGGATTGGTGCAACTGATGGCAGGTTAAAGAAGGAAGGTGCTGAATTCACTTTTGGCTCTCCCGGCCATCTTTTGCAAAGCTCTGCAAACAATTACGCTATCTAATCATAAGACAAGCTCATGTTTCTGTTGTTTTTATGCAAGCGCACTTGCAGTTCACGTCTTATTTAGGACGCGAAACCATTTATACGAGGAAGTTCACGTCTTAATTAAGACGCGGACAAAATAAGAACAGCTGAACACCCTGTTCTAAGATAAGACGCGAACGCTTATTTTGTACCATTTATACGATCAGTTCGCGTCTTATTTAAGTCGCGTCTTACATAAGACGCGTCTTATTTTCTCCCGTATAAATGGCCCTATTGTGCATTGACCATTGAAACCAGTGCCATGTGCTTTCTATTGTTCATTTTGCTACACAGGAAAAAAAGGACTGGAAACTAATATGATTTATAACTCGGTACACCCGTATAGCTGTACCTGGGTAATAAGTAATCTATCTATCTATCTGTCTGTCTGTCTGTCTGTCTATCTATCTATCTAAAACAAAAACTGCGATGATAAACATTTGTATAAAACGTATTTCTGTTAAAAACTTGTCGTTTCGTATGCTATAACATACAGTGGAACCTCGATTTAACGAGCCTCTATACTGTATAACGAAGTCCTCGATATAACGAACGATATTCTTCAGCCGGACCTTTTAAAATGTATGGAAAAGGACCTCGATTTGACGAGCCCTCGATATGATGAACGAAATCGACCGAGGCTCCACTGTACATCTTCAGAAGCTATCATTATTTCGGTAACAAATGAATTTAAGGTGGCCCGCTGGTATTTATGAGGTCGTGTTGTCCCTTTTCAAATTGCGTTTTGAAAAGGTAGACGTAGACCGATTTCTTAGAAATTTCAGCCTTTGAAAGAAGAATCTTTGAATAATATAAATTTGATTTTATGGCGATCAGGATCAAATTCTTTCTGTAGTAAAAGCTTTTCCAAAACCTTCTTTTTTAAGAAAATGCAATTATTTCTTATTTGAGAATGAATATATGAAAATCATGTATTGGAACTGCGGATTAAAGAATGAATATGTGAATGATCATCTCAGTTATGATCATTCACATATTCATTATTTCTTATTTGACAAGGTGAATGTTTTTGCAAACACCTCGAAGAGGCTAAAAACCATCGAGGCTTACTGACAGCGAGCAGTTACATGAGAATCCAAACCGTAGATTTGCCAAACCAGCGACTTCTTATAATTTTGCCCTCAAGACCACTCTCCTCTCACGCCTGAATCAATTGTCGCCTGAAGGTGAGAGATATACTCACCCAAACCCGCCGTTTTTAAGGCTGACATCAGTTTACACATTATTTACATCAAATGTTAGCAATCTATAAAGATGTGTGGTTTTTTCACTGCTTGTTGGAGAAAAGCAAACAAATTATACTTTTCAAAGTACACACAATTTTTCGATTTGTTTTGCATTCTTTTCGAGTAGTGCATAGATCAGGATATGACAAAGCGGTCCTTGCCAAGTATAAACGTTTTTGTCGGTACTGTTTGGAGAATTGGAAAGTCAGGAACTTCTTCCTTCCAAATTCTCGCCTCTTTGGATATCTGATCGACCGGTTGCTAGGATTTCAATATGACCTATATGCATTTTATTTTATGGTTGGTAGTGAAGACATGCCATTAGCAGTTGCCGATTCGTGACAGTTTGTTGTGAGCTGCTTTGAAATGCTTTGTTTTCCTGTCATGTCATTTGTTAACGAAATAAGAATCGCTTCTGAAGATGTCTGTTGTAGCAAACGAAACGTCAACTTTTTAAGAGAAATGCATTTTACGCAAATGTTTATCACCTCAGTTTGCGTTTTTTTCATTTAACCTATTCTGCTCTCTGTCGAAATATAAGCTAGAAAATAATCTGACTGAATCTTCTCCTGGTAAATTTCATCACATCTAAAGCAAACAGTGTAATCCTCTCTATCTATAGCCTCCCACACAGTCGTTTTAGGGGAATCGTATTTCACCTCCTCCCCACAAACGCCTGCTTACCCGAAGCCAACATTTCTTTCCCATTGTTTGACTTGCGGGCATCCTAGCCAATCACGATCGAGTAACTGTCCAGCGATGACAAGTAAAATTAATCCTCATGCGTGCTTCTTTCTCTCGCGAATAAAGCGCTGGAGCCGATTTGTTTTACGATGTGTTACAAGAGACTTTCAAAATCTGTAAAAGCGAATAAGAATTTAGACATGACCAAGTTAGAAATCTGAAGCATTTCATCAGTCGATCAAACATAGAGTAAACCGACGTGAAATTATCCACTGGATTATCACACATGGTACAACAAGAAAGCTCGATCTCTCATGGTCTCGCATTAAATCAGATAAAATTCGCCCACACAGCGACCCCAAAACGTCCTGGAGAAGCGGTCAGAAGCCAATTCGTACTTTCTTCTTCAGTTAACGAGAAGCGGATGGTAAAATTATGCAGTTTAGTATTTAGAAGCTCGCTCGATCCACTACACGTTATGGTCTACCGATGGCAAAGTTTCCTTCCTCCAAATCACTCAGACTAACCGAAGATGCGCCAATACTTCTTAAATAACTGACTTGGCCCTTCATCAAATTTACGAGAGGTGACACAACAGCTACAACATGACCAGCGGCGAGGATATCGAAGATTGAAGGCGAAGTTTGCTTGATAAATAACAGGGGCACCCAACGAGCCAAATCAACCAAAAGCTGTAGAAAGGCATTTTAAGTTCCTTTTTAATTGCGTTTGAAAAATGCTGTTTAAAGTGATGTTTTTAAGAAAATGCTAGAAAAAGCAATTACGACCTTTCCGAAAACATCAGGGGCTATGATTTCCCAATTTCGAATCTTTTAGCCACGTTTTAGTTACGAAAATCCGAGTGCACTCTTAAAAATCGACGCCGAAAGTGCAAGGCGATTTACCCTCCACCGAACAGACATCTACCGAAAATTGTCGTTTGCCCCTGAAATAAGCGACTTTCCGTAACTAATCGCATATTGACGAAAATGAAAATATCAGCTATTTCCCTCAATCTTTTCAAGCCAGTTTTAGTAAACATCAACAGGACTTTAACGTAGAGCACACGGTGATCAAGCTTGCTCAAGCTCTGTCTTTGCAACTACCGAAAATTGCCTCCTGAGGTCAAGGAACCTTCCAGAACTAGTCGGTATGTGACTGGCTAAGCGGCAGGAAAGGAAAGTTGGCTTCGGGTAAGCAGGCGTTAGTGGGGAGGAGGTGAAATACGAGTCCCCTAAAAACGACTGCGTGGGAGGCTACTCTATCTAGCGCTTTGAAAAATACACGATCGCATCAATAAGAAATAAACACTGATGAATTAAAAAGTAAAACTTACCGAGATTGCCCCAGTACTTTTCAGTGATGTAATCCTCACAGAACGCGTTTTCAAACGCAAGGTAGAATTTATATTTTCTAGTACAATCGCTTCTCGTTCCCTTACATCTTCCACCAAAACAACGTTCATACGCGTCAACTTTGATGAACTTTCTCAGCTCACGGACGAAAGATTGTCGCAGTTGAGGCCTACAGTTACTAACCATCCAGGCAACAAGTTCTGATTTTCCTTGAGTATAATCTGTCATGGTCGCCATTTCATTCTTCTTGATATCTTCTTCACTGAGTGGTTCGTAATCCCCATACGGTGCCCAGAAGTCTGAATCAGTCCTGTAAGTCCATGTCAAGTTGAAGAAGCCGTTCAATGGTCTTGGGTTAGGAGTTAACATCGGACTTTCCCATATTGCATACACCCAGCGCTGAGAAGTTGGTCTGCTCTTCAATAATGACTTCAGTTCGTCCACACTCGGCATGTTCACGGCATGAAATATGACGAGGTTACCTTCAGCAAACCGCGTCTTGTTTAACGTAATTTCAAAAAGATCCAGTGGGCATTGCCGTTCCTCGGGTTGATTCCAAACGCAACTTTCTCCCTTTTTCACCCAAATTCTGTTATTCCAAAATGTGGTGTACACGAGAATTAGCGTCTTTTGTCTTTGTATTTCACGAGCGGCGGAGTTGTTTTTGTTCCCAATTCCACGGACTGACTTCGTCCTTTTAGTTCACTGGTAGATTTTTCCAGCCGAAACTGTTTGACAAATTCGACAAATTTAACATCAGACAAAAACAGTAAGTCTATGAAGAGCATAATAAAACCTTGAGCTAAGATGAGGGCAAGAAGGCATCTTCGTGTAATCGCCATTTTGCCAAGTTTAACGTGTCTTGGATAATTATTGAAGTGTGTAACTAAGAAACGGATACACCTTATTCGAAAACGTGTCTAATTTCTTATTTTTAAATGCATGTTAAGTAGTCCACTTAGCATTACAACAACCATTTTATTTTTCTATATATATAAGATATATTACAGCAAAAGAACTAAACGAGCTGAGTAGTCACAAAAATTGTTAAGCTTTAAATCGGTTGAAGGAAGAATAAGAATAGAAAGGTCGTACCAGTTATTGACAGAACAAAATTTGTATATTAACCCATTGGCACCCGTGCCGGCCAAAACCGGCCGTAAAAAACTCCCATGCTTCAAAACATTGCAACTTTCTCAATCGCACGAATATTGCCTTAACTGTTAGTTGTGAGCACGAAATGGAATGCCCTTTAAATTTGGATATCCAATAAATGCAAGAAACGTAGCGATTTTTACCAAATATGGCCTTTTGAGTTTGGACAAGAACGAAACTGGCCGTTTTTAACGTCAAAGAGAAACAACAAAAATGCCCCTTTTTGCCTTCATGTTTTTTAGGGAAATCATCGTCCAAAAACCAAAATTCAACCCTCATAACGAAATTCAGTCCTTTTTCTAGCTTAGAAATGACTTTTTTTGTTCATATTCTTCTCCCGAGCGTAGATACAGCCTTTTGTTCCAGTGCATTCGGGCCTTCCCGACATTTTCAACATCTTGAGCGCATTGCATGCTGGGAACTAACGAGAATTTTTGACAGCGCCCGTTCCTTCCCCCAATTCTTTCACATAGCCACTCCGACCTACCGCGAAAATTTCCTGCTCGTGGTCATCTCCAGTACACAGAAATTCCAAAATATGTGGCGGTAGGTCGAGAAATTCATCAATAGTCGAGTCCCAAAGGTACTAAGTGTTCGACCGGCCAAATTCCCAGTTCGTCGAGTAACAAGCCAAATTCAACAACAAAGTACATCACCTTGCTCGATTCTTTGAGAAAGTGGACTCTTAGCTACCGTCACGCTTAATGATTCTCATCAGGCAGCCGCTAAAGATGAAAAATGGCTGTAAATTTAGCAGAAATCGCAAGCAAACCGAACTTGGGCCATTGTTGTCGCTTCACGGATAAAAAATAGCTACGTCAAAATGACGTTTTCAGAAACCTTGAGCCTCCAGTGCCTTAGGACAGCACCACTTTTCCCTGGTAGTTCAAATAAAGAGTCACGAATTGCTATTCATCGTTTATAGGTGGAAAATCACTCCGAAAATGTAAAAACCTGCGGTAGTCAATGGGTTAATTAAGCATTAGGCGCAACAACGTAAGAATTGTTTAGTCATAGTTTGCTTAAATGATAAACATTTTATCTCTTCATCCAAGTTGTTCCAAATAGAAGGACCAGAAAAAATGTAAATTGAACTTACCATAATTAGTTCTAACAAGGTCGATATAATAAGCAGATTTAGATGCTAGCCTAGTATTATAGTTGTGTTTAGATGGTATGCATGTAAACTAATTGTCAAAGATCTTAGGTAACAAATTATGATGATATAGAAACATAGGAAGGGCAGTATGCATAGTAACCAGATCCATGAATTTAATTAGGCCTAACAGTGAAAATATAGGGCTGGAGTGTACACCTTGTTAAAGCCTGGTTCACACTTGTGACATAAGCATAAGCATAAGCGCAAGCGTAAGCGTAAGCATAAGCATAAGAAAACGCTAGTGTGCATTGAGCTGAAATAAGCATAAGCATAAGCATAACAAAAACAAGAAACATTTTCCTTTTTCTTGTGCTTATGCTTATTTCACAAGTGGGAACCGGTGTGAAATTAGCATCAGCTTAAGCAAAAGCGCTATCTTGTTTATCCACCGACGTGACTCGCACTGCACATGCGTAAGTCGCTAGTGTGAATGCTTACGCTTACGCTTGTGCTTATGTCACAAGTGTGAACATCATTATGCTTATGCTTACGCTTACGCTTGTGCTTATGTCACAAGTGTGAACATCATTATGCTTATGCTTACGCTTACGCTTGTGCTTATGTCACAAGTGTGAACCAGGCTTTAGAGAATGTAATGATACGCACTGCCTTTTTTTGCATCTCGTTCAGCTGAAAATTGTTTTATTATATTAACACCAACGAAATACCAGGTGACCTTTCGCGCGAAAACATGATCTTCACACGTGAAAATAACGTGTTTTAGGCTTTATTTTCACTACTGCTTAAGTTATGTTCATAACTGCAATGATCATTTACATATTCATTCGAAAATGAAATGGTTCAAATTCTCAAAGAGAAATTTCGTACCTCCGCGAGGCCATATAATATCCTAGAGCTATTTATTTTATGCCTGTTAAATTGAGAGGCAAAGAGGGCTAATTAACATGCAAACAAAAGATAAATCATGGGCACCAAACGGGCCAAATCAACCAAATCAAAGTTGTAGAAAGGCATTTTTAATTACCTTAAGGTCTTTGAAGTCTGTTTAAAGTGATGTTTCAGTTAGCTAGAATAATTTGATCTATTCGGATTCCTTAGCTGAAATTTAATTGCCCGAAATATGGAACAAAATCGGCCATTTCAGAAATTGCTAGCTGAAATGAACTTTCTAGGGAAATATATTCTTTCCCAAATTACTAGCTGACGTTTTTGACTGCCTAAAACAGCAAATACGACCTTTTCGAAAACCTCAAGGACTATGATTTCCCGGCCCATTGCGAATCTTTTAGGTCACCTTTCAGTTACGAAAATCTGAGCGCACTCTTTAATCGACGCCGAAAGCCTGATGCGAACCACCCTCCAACAAACAGATATCTATCGAAAGTTGTTGTTGGGTGCCCCTGATAAGCTGGCCACCGTATTGGAGTAAGGTCTAGACCTAATCAGTCTTCACATAATAAATAGTGATGGGTCTTTTTATTCATTAGAACGAAAGCAATGTATAAAATACCTACAATCCGGCTGGCCAAAAACTTTGGGACACTGCGCCAAAAATGTTAATTGTAAAGCCCTGTCTCCCCCTCCCCCTCCCCCTCCCCCACATTCAATGTTGATTTTTCCCATGTCTACTACTACAATGATGTCAGTCGCTATCAACATTGTTAGGGGGGAGGGGGTGGTTATAAAAACACAATAAAACGGCGAACAATGTTTACTGGGCTTGTAATTTAAATACACTTTACATATGTGCATCTCAGGCGGGTGATTTCTTTAGTGTGCCAAATAATTTTGGCCAGATTGTAAGTGTTATGATTGACGAATCTTTAAGCTGGAAATATCACATCTCATTTGTCTGTTCCCGTATATGTCGCATCACTGGAATAATATCGAAATAAAGGTATTACCTCTCAGTTAAGCAACTTACACAAATATATTATAATTTAATCTATCCTTATATTTCTTATGGCATCTTAGCTTGCGGAAGTGAATATAAAAGACATATAAGTAAAATTCACGTGAAAGTTCTTTTGTATTTTGTACACGTTGGTAACATGCAAACTAAAGGGGAAATGTTCGAAACTTTTACCGAAAACGAAATTGTCATTATATGGCAAAAACTATGAATAGTACAGAAACCTAGAGCCTTTTTGTTTGTCTAGGCCTAAATTTTTCAGTAAAGTCATTTCAAATTTCCCGAACTTTCAAATCTGAGACCACTGCGTCATCATTTCATGCTTTGTAATCCCCATTATAACCTTAAAAACTACGGAGGTCGGTCCATGGCGGTGGCCGCCCAACGCTTCTGAAACGCACTACCCCTGGCCGTAAAAAATTCGACCTCAGTTGACATTTTAAATCGACAACTTAAAAAAACAAATTGCTGACATGTTTTACTATTTTTAATCTTTTAATACTTTTAATCACGTGTATTTTCTTTCATTATTTCAAAGCGCCATTGAACCATTGGAAAATGGCAAAAACAAAAAAAAAAAAAAAAAAAAAAAAAAACAAAATCTTATACGTGTCGAATTTAGGGTTAAAGCGCACACGAGAATAACAATTTCAAAACGATGTAAAATTCAGGAATACGTTAGGAATGTTTGCCAGGAATAGGTATAGAACATGTACAGTTGAACTATACATAAAATATTTAATATTTTATTGTTAAACGTTTCAACACATTCCTGACCAATTGGCCCTGGTGATTACAACCGACCTTTTGAAACGCAAACGGACCCTTTAAGGTTATAATAAACTCTGTTTATCACCCATGAGCAAAATATAATTTTCCCCAAATAGATTTTCTACTATTTAGAAAGTCTTATATATGTTCAAGCTCTGCTGTGAAGTTGGTGTTTGGGAAGAGAGTACTTTTGGAGAAATTGCAGAATTGATCGAGCTTGTTTTTGATGTTTGTCAAAATGGCCGACAGGCAACATAGTAAAGCCACTATATTCTAGTTGTTTGTAGAAGTCAAAATACTATAACAACATTTGTTTGAAAGAGGAAGAATAGCCCCACCTCCTGGTGGAATGTCGTTTGAATTGGCTCACATTCACTCTAGAAATAGACTCATATTTGTGGGCCATTTCAGAGTAAATTTTTTGCTCAAAACATGGGTTGGAGGCGGGTATGATCAATTGTAGTTACCATGACAACGATACATCAGGTGATCCATATATGGCCATTTTCGTTCATTTCCCCTAGCCAACCTACCTCCACACAAAAAATGAAGGGAGGTTAAAAATTTTCATTTCCAACTTTGCTTCACTTTCTCAGAGACCTGCTCTTAAGTTTTTATGAGTGTATTTTATCACTGCAAATTCATGTTAGCTTTTTAACTAAATACCCAAACTGTGTTAAATAGCGTCACCATTTAATGGATCTTATACCGCTTTTGTAAGGCTGACTCTTAACAGAATAAAATGTTCTGACTGAACTGAGACTCAACCATTGAACATATTCCTGACAAATTGATCCTTCTGGTTACACTTACCTTTATTCGACCAATATTCTTTGAGGTCGTCGTAAACCTTTCTTTCTGGTAAATTATCAGGATAAAAATGCCTACAAAAATTACAAAATGATAGAATACCCCCAAATACTTTGTACTTAAGTCTCCACTTAAAATATTCATTATAAGCAGTATTGTTTTTGTCCAGATACTGAAGATACTCCGCCAGCTCTTTAACAGTTTTGAAGTCCATAACATTGATATATGACCCAGGAACAGCCAGCTTGGTGTAGTTAGCACCTCCCATCACAATCGGAACCACATTCCCATCACCTGAAAACAAATGTCGATTACTTAAGTAACGTGAAATTTCAAATAAGTTTTCAGTTGAGAACTAAAGAGTTTATTATAAATTAAACACATTCAATCTGAAGGAAAGCTATCTCCATGAACATCATTGAATAAGTCATACGACATTTTCAAGGAAAAACTGAATTATTAGAGTAAATCTCAGCACTTGTCTTCTGCGTTCTTTTTCTCTCACGCGAAGCGCAAACGTCGCTGTCACTGTTTATCTATGTTTTTATCCTTTGTACTTTTTCCTTTTGCTTTTTCTCATTTTTATCGATTGAATTTTCTTGTTATATTCTTTTTTTATACTTTGCTTTTTCACCCGTTTCTCGTTTTCACTCCGGAAATTCGTTTGGTTACGAGATGAAAACCCTGTTACAAAATAGCAAGTTTGGGAGCGAGGATATTCGGTTAAACGGTTTTTATAGCAAACACACTCACTGAAATGTTTCTTTTACCTTTCGTACGCTTATTTTGAATACTGCACATTTCATTAACTTTCACGCCTTAGGGAAGGTACGTTTTTTTTATTGGAGGGGGTGGGCCGGCGCTTCGGAGGGGAGGGTCATTAGTAAAATGTTTTACAAATTGGGGAGGGCCTGTTCGTGTGCAATCGGGGGAGGGTCACGCTTTTCGGGAAAGGAATAGATTACTCCATGGCGATTCCATTAAAGTCGACTCTTTTATTTGTTAGCAAACATTCTTTTAAGTGTTTGGAAAACTAAAATTTGTATGTACAAGCAAAGCTACCAGCAAAGATCAATCCAAGTTATACAGGTACCGAAAATAGTATATTAAGAAAAACTATCTTCTCCCAACTAGCATACTCGTCTCTCTCTCGTCCATATTTTGACGGCGGTAATGTTTCCACACAGGGTTCTGGTATATATAAAATCAGTCTCTGGTGAAGATTCGTTCCTTAAGCTATTCGAGCTTGAACCGACAACTCGATCTACCACATCACCTTGCGATTCAGTTTCGACATCGGAAAGTGATGATGTCACTTGTTGTTGCATATTTCTTAACCGGGGCTGCCGAAGTTGTTGATGCTCCATAGAATTTTACAGCAAGCTGCCAATGTGCGCTTTGACAGGAGCCCATGGCTTTGATCATTGCGACCTTTTCAGCTTTCTTCCCTTTGCAGGTGATCTTGTGATGAGAAATGTACACTGATAGCTCGTTCACTCTCACGGACGAAAGCTTATCAGAGTTGTACAGTCCAACCCAGGCGATGTCATTGTACTCCCGACTGAGCTCGAGGCTGGAAGTCGTCTGGCTCACGGCAGTAACGAAACAGCGGCGAAAGCGTTCCTTGTAGGGACAAATGGTCTAAGAGGACGGATAGAATTTTGGCAGAATGCTATTAGAGAATTCAGTATATTCGCCCTTTGGGTTCGGGAACCACCCTAGGTCTTCATCTTTCCATTTCTCTGGACTTGCTCTTCCACTTGTTACCGCACCCGATGTGCCATGTTCTTGATACTCAAAACAGAGTCAGAGGAGGAGCGGGCGTCCGTTTGAGAATGGCGATTCGACAAACAGCCACAATAGCCACACGTTGCTCCATCTGACCTCATCAAATCATCGCATTTACCACAAGCACATTTCACTCTTTCTATTCCTCGGATATCCTTGCCCATCTTCAAGTTTTTATCGTAAGCAGATGGAGCGACCAGAACGCGGTTATGTGAGTAACACTTCAGGTTAATTTTTGTCTTGAAGGAACAGTTGAATAGGTGGGGGAGGGTCGGATGTTTTTCTGTGGGTGCTTGTGAAGGGTCGTGCATTAATCCATTCCAGGAAGGGGGAGGGCCACGACTTTTTTCGCCAAAAATTTCTGAAATCCCCCCTCCCCCGCCAATAAATAACGTACCTCCTTCCCTAGCTATAAGGATGATGACACGATTGCGCGAAAGATGATACCTTTATCTATGAAATAGGAATGCTCCGAGTTACTGGGTATCCAGCTGAGAATTGAAAGGGGACTGATAATCTCTAATCTCAACTGGATGCCTAGCTAATGTTTGATTGTTAAGAGGTTCTGGTTCGTTATTGAAACGTGGATTTTATGAGTTTGTGAAATACGCAAGAACTAACACCTCGAGATTTCAATCACACGCGTAGTTACTGATACACCTAAAAGATAATTATATTGAATAACTTATACTGACTAAGTTCGTAAGAGGAGTCTTCTCGTGAATATTTCGAGTCTTTTTGGAAAAGTCGTCACAGTCCGTGCATACTCTTTAAATAGAAAGATACGTAATGTGAGCAAGTGTCCCTGCGCGACCTTAAGTTCAGGAAACCTTCTTACGGGCACATACTCTACTGGATTAAAATCTTCACAATTTGCAGGAAAATAGGTTAAGGTCGTTCGAAGTGGGTTGTTTAACCTTGAGCGCTTCCTTGGGTCAGTTAGTGCAAAGTGTCAAATTAATTATTGTGCATTGACCATTGAAACCAGTGCCATGTGCTTTCTATTGTGCATTTTGCTACACAGGAAAAAAAGGACTGGAAACTAATATGATTTATAACTCGGTACACCCGTATAGCTGTACCTGGGTAATAAGTAATCTATCTATCTGTCTGTCTGTCTGTCTATCTATCTATCTATCTATCTATCTAAAACGAAAACTGCGGTGATAAACTTTTGCACAAAATGTATTTCTGTTAAAAACTTGTCGTTTCGTATGCTACAACATACAGTGGTACCTCGATTTAACAAGCCTCTATACTGTACAACGAAGTCCTCGATATAACGAACGATATTCTTCAGCCGGACCTTTTAAAATGTATGGAAAAGGGCCTCGATTTGACGAGCCCTCGATATGATGAACCAATTTCCCCAGTCCCTTCATACTTCGTGAAATCGACCGAGGCTCCACTGTACATCTTCAGAAGCTATCGTTATTTCGGTAGCAAATGAATTTAAGGTGGCCCGCTGGTATTTATGAGGTCGTGTTGTCCCTTTTCAAATTGCGTTTTGAAAAGGTAGACGTAGACCGATTTCTTAGAAATTTCAGCCTTTGAAAGAAGAATCTTTGAATAATATAAATTTGATTTTATGGCGATCAGGATCAAATTCTTTCTGTAGTAAAAGCTTTTCCAAAACCTTCTTTTTTAAGAAAATGCAATTATTTCTTATTTGAGAATGAATATATGAAAATCATTTATTGGAACTGCGGATTAAAGAATCAATATGTGAATGATCATCTCAGTTATGATCATTCACATATTCATTATTTCTTATTTGACAAGGTGAATGTTTTTGCAAACACCTCCACGAGGCTAAAAACCATCGAGGCTTACTGACAGCGAGCAGTTACATGAGAATCCAAACCGTAGATTTGCCAAACCAGCGATTTCTTATAATTTTGCCCTCAAGACCTCAAGCAGTTTAAGGCCTGGGTTTAGAAATATGTTCATAAATATGGTTGATCGGCAATATCTTCTTCCAGATTGCCTAGAACTGGATGAAACTTTCCCAGAAGATAAATCTTGTTGTCCTTGTTTGCCTTAACGTATAAATTTGATCACGTGATCAGTCACGTGATCAAAATTTGAAAAAGTCTTAAATCGGCGATGCGGTGGCGGATTTTAAGTTTACAGATAAATAAATCAGCGTTTTTAATATAAATCCAACATATCTAACTTTCTACGCTTGGAGTGATTGCTCACGAGTTTTAGTTTTGAAATTATCAACAGCTAAAGGTTGAATTCTGGGAAGAAAAATGACCTTTGCCCTCACAAGTTTTTTGTTGAGAACGATGGACGGTCGCTCCAAACGTGAGACGCCGGAAATAATTAATACGCATAAGAAAAGCCTTTTTATTCGATATTATATCCCACAAAAGTCACCTACTCCTCAAATAAGTGACGATTTCAAAGAAATGGTCACGTGACACGCCACGTGATCTAAGAAAACGTTTATTGCACGTCAAAATGTTAAGGATGATGAGAACTACCGATGTGCCGAATTTCGTTTCAGTGTCATTCCCCTGGGCTGTTATATCACAAAAAATCGTTTTCTCTAATAAACGTCCCCTGACCCAGGCCTTAAACTGCTTGAGACCACTCTCCTCTCACGCCTGATTCAATTGTCGCCTAAAGGTGAGAGATATACTCACCCAGAACCCGCCGTTTTTAAGGCTGACATCAGTTTACACATTATTTACATCAAATGTTAGCAATCTATAAAGATGTGTGGTTTTTTCACTGCTTGTTGGAAAAAAGCAAACAAATTATACTTTTCAAAGTACACACAATTTTTCGATTCGTTTTGTATTCTTTTCGAG
Organism: Pachyseris speciosa; assembly: GCA_016490735.1. Taxonomy (NCBI): domain Eukaryota; kingdom Metazoa; phylum Cnidaria; class Anthozoa; order Scleractinia; family Pachyseridae; genus Pachyseris; species Pachyseris speciosa. The sequence goes on from JAEMWC010000131.1 coordinate 444,358, forward strand.
TAGTGCATAGATCAGGATATTACAAAGGTCCTTGCCAAGTATAAACGTTTTTGTCGGTACTGTTTGGAGAATTGGAAAGTCAGGAACTTCTTCCTTCCAAACTCTCGCCTCTTTGGATATCTGATCGACCGGTTGCTAGGATTTCAGAAATGACCTATATGCATTTTATTTTATCTTTATGGTTGGTAGCGAAGACATGCCGTTAGCAGTTGCCGATTCCTGACAGTTTGTTGTGAGCTGCTTTGAAATGCTTTGTTTTCCTGTCATGTCATTTGTTAACGAAATAAGAATCGCTTCTGAAGATGTCTGTTGTAGCAAACGAAACGTCAACTTTTTAAGAGAAATGCATTTTATGCAAATGTTTATCACGTAAGTTTGCGGTTTTTTCATTTAACCTATTCTGCTCTCTGTCCAAATGTAAGCTAGAAAATAATCTGACTGAATCTTCTCCTGGTAGATTTCATCACATCTAAAGCAAACAGTGTAATCCTCTCTATCTAACGCTTTGAAAAATACACGATCGCATCAACAAGAAATAAACATTGATGAATTAAAAAGTAAAACTTACCGAGATTGCCCCAGTACTTTTCAGTGATGTAATCCTCACAGAGCGCGTTTTCAAACGCAAGGTAGAATTTATATTTTCTAGTACAATCGCTTCTCGTTCCCTTACATCTTCCACCAAAACAACGTCCATACGCGTCAACTTTGATGAACTTTCTCAGCTCACGGACGAAAGATAGTCGCAGTTGAGACCTACAGTTACTAACCATCCAGGCAACAAGTTCTGATTTTCCTTGAGTATAATCTGTCATGGTCGCCATTTCATTCTTCTTGATATCGTCTTCACTGAGTGGTTCGTAATCCCCATACGGTGCCCAGAAGTCTGAATCAGTCCTGTAAGTCCATGTCAAGTTGAAGAAGCCGTTCAATGGTGTTGGGTTACGAGTTAACATCGGACTTTCCCACATTGCATACACCCAGCGCTGAGAAGTTGGTCTGCTCTTCAATAATGACTTCAGTTCGTCTACACGCGGCATGTTCACGGCATGAAATATGACGAGGTTACTTTCAGCAAACCGCGTCTTGTTTAACGTAATTTCAAAAAGATCCAGTGGGCAATGCCGTTTCTCGGGTTGATTCCAAACGCACCTTTCTCCCTTTTTCACCCAATTTATGTCATTCCAAAATTTAGTGTACACGAGAATTAGCGTCTTTTGTCTTTGTGTTTCACGAGCGGCGGAGTTGGTTTTTGTTCCCAATTCCACGAAATGACTTCGTCCTTTTAGTTCACTGGCAGATTTTTCCAGCCGAAACTTTTTGACAAATTCGACAAATTTAACATCAGAGAAAAACAGTAAGGTCATGAAGAGCACAATAAAACCTTGAGCTAAGATGAAGGCAAGAAAGCATCTTCGTGTAATCGCCATTTGTCAAGTTTAACGTGTCTTGGATAATTATTGAAGTGTGTAACTAAGAAACGGATACACCTTATTCGAAAACGTGTCTAATTTCTTATTTTTAAATGCATGTTAAGTAGCCCACTTAGCATAACAACAACCAATTTATTTTGCTATATATATAAGATATATTACAGCAAAAAAACTAAACGAGCTGAGTAGTCACAAAAATTGTTAAGCTTTAAATCGGTTGAAGGAAGAATAAGAATAGAAAGGACGTACTAGTTATTGACAGAACAAAATTTGTACATTAATTAAGCATTAGGCGCAAGAACGTAAGAATTGTTTAGTCATAGTTTGCTTAAATGATAAACATTTTATCTCTTCATCCAAGTTGTTCCAAATAGAAGGACCAGAAAAAATGTAAATTGAACTTACCATAATTAGTTCTAACAAAATCGATATAATAAGTAGAAACAGATGCCAGCCTAGTATTATAGTTGTGTTTAGATGATATGCATGTAAACTAATTGTCAAAGATCTTAGGTAACAAATTATGATGATATAGAAACATAGGAAGGGCAGTATGCATAGTAACCAGATCCATGAATTTAATTAGGCCTAACAGTGAAAATATAGGGCTGGAGTGTACACCTTGTTAAAGCCTGGTTCACACTTGTGACATAAGCATAAGCGCAAGCGTAAACGTAAGCATAAGCATAAGAAAACGCTAGTGTGCATTGAGCTGAAATAAGCATAAGCATAACAAAAACAAGAAACAATTTCCTTTTTCTTGTGCTTATGCTTATTTCACAAGTGGGAACCGGTGTGAAATTAGCATCAGCTTAAGCATAAGCGCTATCTTGTTTATCCACCGACGTAACTCGCACTGCACATGCGTAAGTCGCTAGTGTGAATGCTTACGCTTACGCTTGTGCTTATGTCACAAGTGTGAACCAGGCTTTAGAGAATGTAATGATACGCACTGCCTTTTTTTGCATCTCGTTCAGCTGAAAATTGTTTTATTATATGATCTTATTACATGATCTTCACACGTGAAAATAACGTGTTTTAGGCTTTATTTTCACTACTGCTTAAGTTATGTTCATAACTGCGATGATCATTTACATATTCATTCGAAAATGAAATGGTTCAAATACTCAAAGAGAAATTTCGTACCTTCGCGAGGCCATATAATATCCTAGAGCTATTTATTTTATGCCTGTTAAACTGAGAGGCAAAGAGGGCTAATTAACATGCAAACAAAAGATAAATCATGGGCACCAAACGGGCCAAATCAACCAAATCAAAGTTGTAGAAAGGCATTTTTAATTACCTTAAGGTCTTTGAAGTCTGTTTAAAGTGATGTTTCAGTTAGCTAGAATAATTTGATCTATTCGGATTCCTTAGCTGAAATTTAATTGCCCGAAATATGGAACAAAAGCGGCCATTTCAGAAATTGCTAGCTGAAATGAACTTTCTAGGAAAATATTTTCTTTCCCATATTACTAGCTGACGTTTTTGACTGCCTAAAACAGCAAATACGACCTTTTCGAAAACCTCAAGGACTATGATTTCCCGGCCCATTGCGAATCTTTTAGGTCACCTTTCAGTTACGAAAATCTGAGCGCACTCTTTAATCGACGCCGAAAGCCTGATGCGAACCACCCTCCAACAAACAGATATCTATCGAAAGTTGTTGTTGGGTGCCCCTGATAAGCTGGCCACCGTATTGGAGTAAGGTCTAGACCTAATCAGTCTTCACATAATAAATAGTGATGGGTCTTTTTATTCATTAGAACGAAAGCAATGTATAAAATACCTACAATCCGGCTGGCCAAAAACTTTGGGACACTGCGCCAAAAATGTTAATTGTAAAGCCCTGTCTCCCCCTCCCCCTCCCCCTCCCCCTCCCCCACATTCAATGTTGATTTTTCCCATGTCTACTACTACAATGATGTCAGTCGCTATCAACATTGTTAGGGGGGAGGGGGTGGTTATAAAAACACAATAAAACGGCGAACAATGTTTACTGGGCTTGTAATTTAAATACACTTTACATATGTGCATCTCAGGCGGGTGATTTCTTTAGTGTCCCAAATAATTTTGGCCAGATTGTAAGATTTATGATTGACGAATCTTTAAGCTGGAAATATCACATCTCATTTGTCTGTTCCCGTATATCTCGCATCACTGGAATAATATCGAAATAAAGGTATTACCTCTCAGTTAAGCAACTTACACAAATATATTATAATTTAATCTATCCTTACATTTCTTATGGCATCTTAGCTTGCGGAAGTGAATATAAAAGACATATAAGTAAAATTCAAGCGAAACAAAACCATATTGTAAGATTAATATGTTTTTCCACAGCGTTTGGTCGAGAAACAGGGAACTAAAAATCTCAAAATTCGTGCATTCATGGCATAAAGGCTGTCTGCCTGAACTATTCGACAACTGCATGTTTGCTACATCATTAAAACACGAGATATACAGCTAAGAAAATCTTTTAAGCCGAGCGTACGAACTAACGTAGGCAAACAATCAATCTCTTTTATGCATGGCCAGAAATCGGAGACATTGAGCCTGCGAATGTCAAATCCGGCGGTATCTATAACCTTGCAGCGAAGAAATCGAACGCCAAAATGTACTAAGAAAATGTATGAAGCATGAGATATTTAATGGCATAATTCTCGAAGAATTAGCAAATGTAAAAATGTGTATGCCAGACACGATAGACTCGTCTATTACAAAACACATCGTACACAAATGAAAGTGGAAACTTAAAATTTCATGTTTCCTTTTGAAGGTTTTCTGCGAGAAGTTTTAACGCGAAAAATTACAAGGCGTAGAGGGAGAATTATCGACAGAATCAAAACTCATAGTTTATAACCAACGATAATCATCAAACCGAATGCGATCGTAAAAATGTGTATACAGGAATGAAAAATATATATGTTAAAATAACTTACCTTGTGTCTTACAGCTCCATACGACTAATTTCGATGTTTCCTTTTTACTTTTGAAAAGCACGAAAAAATGGGCTTCAGTGAACATCCCACGGCAATCCACGATAAAATCCCAAAATTCGCCATCTTTGAGCTACGATATTCCGGCCGTCTGTGCTCCAATTTCGCTCCAAAAGACATCATTTGAAAGATATTTTTCTCTAGTTTTACGTTAATACAATATTTGAGACCAGTGGTTTCACCACTAAATACAAATTTGATTTGTGTATGCTTCACTTTTGCTTCTCATCAGCCGTATATGAGCCTATAGTCATTGTTTTTTCCCAGCGGTTATTACCATTTTGTTTTGCGGGAATTTTGATATTTGCGAGGGAAATTTTTTCCTTCTCTTTGTATATTGCCATGTCGGAAAATTATACGTGGCGAGAAGAGTTAGAAGCGAATTTTCAACTAAAATTTCGGAAAATACGTCGTCCTTGCACTGTATTTTTAAACAGAGAGCTGGAACATAAGTATAAAAATACCGCACATGGCATTGTTAAAATGGAGAGAGCTAAAGCAAGTCATAGTGAATATCTCTTACCTGGAGCCCTTGCAAGTGACTGCATCAAATTTACCCGTTATGTTTAAGAATGGAAATGAAAGGCTTGAAGAGTGCTTGAGAATACTGGTTGCAAAAACTTATTCCTAGAGCCTTGTCTACATGAAAACAAAAGAGTCCCTTTTTGCAACTAGACAAAATCGATTCAAGTGAACCTGAATGAACTGGTAAATGTTAGCAGTCTCCAAAAACGTTTTCAAAAATGTGAGGAGGATAATAAAGAACTGGAAGAGCAAGTTCAAGACCTTGAAAAGAGATGCGAGGTGCTGTTACAAGAAATTGTGGATGAACAAACTAAAGTGAAAAATCTTGAGGGTGAAGTAACAAATCTTGAAGGTGATGTAAAAAATGTTGAGGGTGTGATAGAAAGACAATGCAAACAAAACAGGGAACTCTCAGCACATCTGGACCACCTTGAAGATAACTATGGGCAGTTTGAAAAATAGAGGTCATCAACTCCATGAAGTAGGAAACCGGCAAAGAAACAGAAAAATAAAGAAACTAAAGACCAGAGCTGAGAGGGCCCTTTGGTTTTTAGAAACCTTTGGACTCGCACTCGAGTCAATCTGAATGAAAGATGTCAATGGCAAATTAACCGAAATGGAATGTGGTTCAAATAATGACAGATTGTCTTTCCAGAAGCTTCCAGAGAATGAGAAGGATACTGTTAGAGCCCTTCTATGCATTTTGGATAAGTTTTACATGGGGGATGCAGCATATCATGAAATCTCAATGACAGATGATCAGTTTCCATGCTGTTACTTGATTAAGCAGTGCAGGAACAATTTAAACTCAATTTTCAACATTGCAAGAACATCAGGGAAACACCCAGGGGCCCAAATGTTACTTTTTAGGCATAATGACAAAAAAAACTGAGACTAAACCAAAGAAAGAAGAGTTACTCTTTTGAATCCAATCAAATAACAAGAGCTACTGGCTAATGCCTCAGTCATTTTATTAACTAACAAATGAAAGCAAGTTGACCTGAAGTGGTTGTGTATTCTGTAACCACGTTGCTATAACAATTGTTATTATTAGCCAATTAAAATTTTACAATATCTTAGAACTGCAAGCCCTCTTGCTAAAATATATTTTCAATCGGGACGCCACAAAAGATGTGCTCCTAGTGAGAAAATGACTCGAGATTCTAAGCTCCCTACAGTGAACTCTACAGCAGTACCGGAAGAGGGCGAATAGTTAGTGGTCCAGTGGCATTAAAGGCCGAGACACACTAGGCAACAAGTCGCAGCGACAGGTCTCTGCGACAAGTTGCTCCGTGTGTACTGCCTTCAAAACAAGTCGCTGTGAGACGTCGCGAGGACAAGTCGCCGCAACAATTCGCCTTGTTTGACGTGGTGAATTTTTGTGAAAATCATTGTCACTGCAGCAGAATTTTGTCGTTGTGATCAGTCGCACAAATTCAATCTGGTTTGAATTCGTGCAACTGATCGCAGCAACAAATTTCTGCCGCAGTGACAATGATTTTCCCAAAAAATCACTGTGTCAGACAAGGCGAATTGTTGCGGCGACTTGTCCCCGTGACATGTTGCAGAGACTTGTCGCCTAGTGTGTCTCGGCCTTAATGAAAGGCGAGCAAAGCGTGCCCGTCTTCACCATAAAGAGCCAGATTATGAAAGAAACATAGCAGACATGACTGCTGATGAAATCAAGACCAAACTGAAACAAATGGGAATTACCACTTGAGTGAGAAAGCTAAAAACACTACAAGAACAGTATAGAGCTGTTTTACAGTCAGCTCAATTACACAGTTTGTTTGACAATTTATTGAACAAACATCAACTATTAGAAAGGTCAGACCTATGAGTCTCCATTCATTTCACAAACAAACAAATTAGGAAATGGAATCTTTAACATAATAATTTTTTTGCTGTTAATGCTGGCTGGTCTGCACACTACATTAAACACATTCTCTAGGTTGCATGGTTTTTTTTTGCCATTTCAACACATAGCTTCTCCAAGGGATACCTAGGAGCCTTGCAGAGTATCCCATCTTTGTTAAAATGATGAACTGGGGACCGAGACAACATGGGCTCAGTTTATCTTAATAGGGAAGTCTATGGCCAAACCCTCTCCATGTTCGTTCAAAAAGTACCACAAATGTGGTACCTTCGATAAGCCTTTCATCATTGATTTGAGTTGGCCTCAAAAATGATCTGAAAAATTAGTAAGGATTGCTTAATTCCGTGATACTCCACTTTTTAAAGTTCAGAAAAATAAGATTACAATCTCTTGATTATCCTTAGCAAATCCGGAGTAAATTTTTCAGCTGGCTCTCAGCTGCAAGCTTCCAGTGGCCATCCTCTCCATTTTAGCAAGTAAGCATAACCCTAGAATAGCAATACACAGAATACTTCAATACAGAAACCACTTGGCGACTAGGGGATAACAAAAACACAACGAAGAAAAAAATAATCACAAGACTTACCGAGCCACATTTTAATAATTCTCTCCACATCAAAAAATATTTCTCCTTTTCTCGAGCGGGTGGCAGTGTAATATAAAACGACAGAGGAAAACGAATGAAGTTGTTTGTAGTCAACCACGAGGGATTGTCTCGAAGACGCCATGTTGCCTCATTAGCATATATTTGTTTATTGACCCGCTGCCTCATGCGCGGGCTCAAATGTCCGCAATTTCTGGCCATGGCTACGGACATTTGGAAAGGCCTCACAACTCATTTAAAAAACTCGAGTGTGTTGACATTTCCTAAGAAAATTAAACGTTATCTACTCTCTGAACAACAAATAAAATAAATCTTTGTTTTACTGATGAAGCAACATACCTCATGTAAATAAGTTCCTCCTTCTTTGCATTTCTTTTTATTTTATTTTACCTGCTACTTAGAGCCTAAATTGTTCAGGGAGCTAACAAGAAAACCAACTGGTACATTTAGCTTCCTAGCTTGCCCATTGTTTTTATTAAATTTAATTAATCATATATCGTAAATTTACTTAGATTGTAATAAAACGTGTGTACACTCATAAAAGCATAATAAAGATTATTATTAATATTATTATTAATAATAGGCCATTTCCGAATTACCTTTGACCTCTTTTTCAAAGCGAGTCCTGGTGCTCATCCTTTCATGTGAAAATTAGTTCTCATTCACATGCAAATTAAACTCATTTTCATACGAATGGTTGTGCACCAGGCCTCGCTTTGAAAAGAGGTCAAAGGCAATTTGGAAGTGGCCTATTATTTTCATATTAAAATGAAACACCGAGCTCGAGTGAATAAATGAAATGAACATCATAGGTGAAATGTTTCGAATCCTCCCAACCGGCTGTCATAAGAAAAACAGGAGAACAGTTATGAACATGTTATAAGGCCCGGTTCAAACGCCGAACTTTTCATGCGCCGAATCAAATGCACATTTGGATCGACCCAAATGAATTAATTAATTTAGACGCCAGAATTAAATGTGACTATTAACTGTTGTGGATTGTGGGTAGGAAATACATTAAAATAATTTATTCATTAGATTCGGCACATGAGAAGCTAATAGCTGTATCGACCCAAATCAAATTCGCCGAATTTAGTTGATTGAAACGTTGAACACTCTCATTTGCCAAATCGGGCTGCTTTATATGTTTGATTTACGTTAAAGTTTCTACCTCGAAATCTCCGCTTGGCTCAATGAGATCACATCTTGATTGAGTGTCAATATGATTTGAACGCAGATCGAAAGCTTCGTTTGACCACAGAACAAATATTGTGAAAATGGCAAATAAATAAATAAATAAATAAATAAATAAATACATACATACTTATCCTCTACCCGTCGGGGCTTTTTTTTAAACGTTATCATATGCTAAACAGAAGCGAAGCTTTAACTTTTGGGTTTATTGAGTACCCATAAAACTATTACTTTTGCTTGTTTGCATGTTTAACCTCTTCAGATAGAAGCCTGGTAAATACAGCCGTCGAACAACGTGACACGAGCGCGCTTGCGAGTTCGTGAACGCGTCAATCGCAACTGCAAACAACTACAACAACAACAATCTTTATTATTTACACTTTTTTCTACTATTAGCGTTCCATTTTTAAAGGAATTTTAGAGCTATAGAAAGAGTAAAGAAAAGCTAAACTTTACAATTTCAAGGTGTCTAGGGGCTAAATAAACTAACGTTTTCTAGTTAGTTCCAAGCAAAGGAAAGGTACTTAAACAAATTGTAGCGGCTACAACAACAACAGATACACGCATTTAAAAACTCATACAAAAAATAAGCACAGATATAGGCAGTCGTTGACATAATTTTACTTACTGGATTGAGTTTTAAGAAAAAAACCTTTTAATTTGCCAGGAAAGCTAAAAGTGTTAATATTTTTCAAGTAATATATCAAAAACGAGTGGGAGTGTTTCATCAGGGGTTCCAAACACCGAGAAACATGAAAGCACTACGCCTAAGGCGCGGAGTGCTTTTATTGTTTCTAGGTGTTTGGAACCCCTGATGAAACACGAAGCACGAGTTTTTGATACGGCTTCTCAAACTTGCATAAAAAGACAATGGGATATAGCAAATATAATATCTAAGGTGGCCCACAAGTGCACTCCGAATTCCAAATGATGACTCCACATTTTTAAATACACTACTCCGAATTCTCAAACCTCACTCCGAATTCTAAAAGATCACTCCAAATTCTAAAACTTCACTCCGAATTAAAAAAGCTCACTCCAAATTCTAAATGCTCACTCCGAATTCTAAAAACTTACTCCGAATTCGAATACTTCACTCCAAATTCTAAAAGCTCACTCCAAATTCTAAATGCTCACTCCGAATTCTAAATGCTAACTCCGAATTCTCAAACTTCACTCCAAATTCTAAAAGCTCACTCTAAATTCTAAATGCTCACTCCGAATTCTAAATGCTAACTCCGAATTCTCAAACTTCACTCCGAATTCTAAAAACTCACTCTAAATTCTCCATCAGTTAACAAATCAGGTTAAAAATAAACATCCCATGGGAACAGTTTAGTTCATTCTGATTGGCTCATTTTTCTGGGTTCATAAAGGAGGGCTTCATTGAAACACTTCTTCTCTGAGCTCGCGACCGAATTTTCAAATGTTCTTTACATGTTGAAGTAAGAACGTTTTCCATTAATTTTTTGTATGATGCAATGCTCTCCTTTACTTCAACTGCTTGTGGCACAAATGTGAGACGTTAAAACGGGCCGGGAATTTTCGAATCGGCGCCCGAATCCCGTTACAGTGAATATTGATGTCTCCTTTTGACGCTTGTATCTGCAGTGCTGTCATTAAGGGCCGGGGAACGGGGATGTCTCCGGCCAGTTCTGATAATTCTGGATTAGGTTGCGGCTACTCTCATAGGAAAACAGCATATTAACTATATGACAACAGCTGGATTCCCCGGCTACTTTTTGCACATCCCGCCTTCTTCAAAACTTAGTGACAGCCCTGAGATTATCTGTAAAAACGCCACTGCTTGTGGACATCTTTCTGGCTCCTAGCTCGTTCATACTCATAAGACAATAACGTGTGCGACAAGCTACAGAGAAAAACAAAACGAAGCATCTTAGTTTATTTACATGACGTTATACACAGACAACTTCATGCCAATCACAACGGAATACAATGAAACACAAAAGCATTTGTAAACCAAATTCTTCATGTCGTATAGAATAGTCACCACTGTAAAGAGTCAGATCATTTGAAGAAACAATTGACTTGACATATTGTCCTTTATCTCATCAAAACATAATTATGTAATAATGCTAAAAAACTGTGACGAGAAGTAATTTCTGATTTCCGGCCTTCCGGTTTTCCGGATTCCTAGTTTTCCACACGATCGAGGTTTTGTTAGAATTCGGAGTGAGCGTTTAGAATTTCGAGTGAGTTTTTATAATCCGGAGTGAAGTTTTTGAATTCGGAGTGAGCATTTGAGCTTTTAGAATTCGGAGTGAAGTTTCAGAATTTGGAGTGAGCTTTTGTAATTCGGAGTGACGTTTTCGAATTCGAAGTGAGATTTTAGAATTCGGAGTGAGCATTTAGAATGTACAGACCAGTAAGGACGGTTAATAAACTCAGGAACATGGAACATTTCCCAACGTCCCGGAACATCCCAGAACATTCCGGAACATAAAAAAAAAACAAAGACATCTTGAGCACAAATAATTAAAATGGGACCGTCGATAAAACCGTCGATAAAACGTGCAGCGCCGTGCTACAAAACTAATTTTGAAGCTCCCCTTCCGTTGTGACGTAACCTATAAGACCCGCCTTCAATTAACAAATTTGTTACCCATTTCATACTGGCATGAATATTTGGACATGGTTTTTTTCTACAAAGCTGTTAATAACTTAGTTTTCATAGACAGTGAAGCTCTACCTGTAACTAGACAATTTACGAGATCTACTAGATCTACTAGGACATCGAGCAGCAGTGCTATTACTTATATTGCTAACCGAAGTAGAACTGTTACTTATCAACGTTCATTTTTCATACGCGCGTGCCGCACATGGAATGTTCTTCCCGCTGAGCTACGCACAAATCACATCTCTTTAGCTTTATTCAAAAGTTTATTACTTCAATATTATAAAAAGGCTTTGAACTTGTACGACGTTGACGACATTAGAACTTGGAGAACAATCTGTCCTAGGCGTAACACAGCGAGGTCTCTCCTATGCCCGCCAACGTGCTGCTTCTAGCAATTTGGTCTCCCGCCTTGTCTCCTCTCAAGTTTTATGCTTACATATTAGTAGTTTTAGTTATTAAGTATTTTTTTATATAAATAATTAACGAGGGATCCGCTGTAATTGGCTATGCTGTAGTGGTCTCCCTGCCTGATTATTATATCTTTGGTATTTTGTTTCTATTTTTTGTTTCTATCCTGTTTGTATTTTAGTTAGGCGAAGCTAAATAAATAAATAAATAAAATAAATAAGAGGGTTAAAAGAATCGGAGAAGACGATTGATGTCTTACAGAATGAGGTGGGCGACAGAGGAATGGAGCCTTTTTGGGCCTTAGTTTTTTCCTTCCAATGAGTAGCCTGCGCGCAGTCGTCTGCTATTTCCTTTGTCGCGTACAACAAAGGAAGTAGCAGACGTCTGTGCGCAGGCTATCCAGTAGGGAGCTTTAGCAACGACGACGGCAACGGCAACGAGAACGCCACAAAACAATAGGTTTAATGAGCACAAACAATGGCTCTGCACGTGCGTTTTACATTTTGGTACATTTCTTTCCCGTCCTCTGCAAAACAACAACGTGAAATGACCAAATCTTAGGTTTTCTCGAGAACGGGAGCGTGTGACCGTAAAGTTTTCTTTCTTTTTCCTTACTTTAACGCGGTTCATAACAATTTAGTCCCTGAATAGTTCGCCAGTATTTTCCAAGTTAAACAAATTGGAATAATAGCGAAAGCGTTACAAAAACGAGAAGTTATATTTTGAAGTGACGTTTTCATTGTCGTCGCCGTCGTCGTTGCCAAAGCTCCCTAATGAGTGGATGCGGAGGGATGGAGGGATAAATATTCAGAAAGGCCGGAAGTAGTATATTTAAAAATATGGAGTGTTATTTGGAATTCGGAGTGCACTTGTGGGCCACCGTAGGAAATGGATACTGTATCTCTCAACTAATAGCTTGCGAAGTTTGTCATAGAAGTAGCTACATGTACAAAGAGTCAGGGGGAAAGGTGTCCACCCAGTACTTTTTTACGTGATAGCATGTGTCTGAAGCGTCGGTTGGAAGATGAAAATGTTTCCAAGAAATTGAATCTACTTGAGATTCAGGGTAAAAGAGATGTAATTTTCACGTTACTTTAAAAGGATGCCAGTTAATAATTGCCTGCATTGAAATTTTTGAGGTTGCTAATTAAAATTCAAGTGTCTTGATCAGTTTTTGAACTAAAATCGGACGTGTCTTGATCCGTACTTTCATTGGATATCAAGATACATGCACCTGACCAAAATGGGGCACTCCGATTGGCTAATACCCTCATGAATAATTAATGAATTTGAGAAGCCAGTTGGAAGATCTTGCCAAAGGTCCACTACAATTGAAGATACAGATTGTTTTTCAATGTTGGTTCTTGTGCACGGCTTATAAACAATTTTATTTGTGGCATATCTGGTATTGTAACTATGAATATCAGTAGCATACTGAAAATAGTTTTCAAAGATGTTTGGTGGTGCTTTGCTATGCCAACGATGTGCAAATTTAAGTGCTTGCAACTTAAAAATGAAAGTAACTGGAGACAACGAGAGGCGAATCACTTTCGCAGGCTAAGCTACATAGTAGCTCTGTTTTCAAAACCACTAACAGCAACATTACGCTTGGTAGGTAATAGGGAAACAACTACTTACACGTGTGCATTTCCTTCATTAAAACAAAAGAAAAACAGACAGAATCTCATACGTGTCGAATTTAGTGCTGAAGGGCACACGATACTAACAATTTCAAAACGATATAAAATTAACAAACTTAAGTTAGAAACATGTTAGGAATGTTCATATTTTATGGTTAAATTAAACTGTTCAACACATTCTGGCCAATTGACCCTCGTGATTACAACCGACCATTTGTTCACCCAAAAGTGATCCTGTAACGATGTAATAAACTTTTATTTGCAGATTCTCAAAACATCTCTAGTCGCTTTATAGTTAAGTTTAAGTTCATATGGGTATATTTTAGTTAACACTACAAATTCATGTTAGCTTTTTAACTAGATACCTTAGATTTTTTGAAATAGCGTCACTATTTAGTGGTTCTTTTACTACTATGTCAGGCTGACTCCGTTAATGAAATAAAAAGTTACCGATTGAACTGAGACTCAACCGTTGAACATATTCCTGACAAATTGATCCTTCTGGGCACATTTACCTTTGTTCGACCAATATTCTTTGAGGTCGTCGTAGACCTTTCTTTCTGGCAAATTATCAGGATAAAACTGCCTACAAAAATTACAAAATGATAGAATACCCCAAATACTTTGTACTTAAGTCTCCACTTAAAATATTCATTATAAGCTGTGTTATTTTTGTCCAGATACTGAAGATACTCCGCCAGTTGCTTAACAGTTTTGAAGTCCATAACATTGATATATGACCCAGGAACAGCCAGCTTGGTGTAGTTAGCACCTCCCATCACAACTGGAACCACATCCCCATCACCTGAAAACGAATGTCGATTACTGAAGTAACGTGAAATTTCGAATAAGTTTTCATTTGAGAACTAAAGAGTTTATTATAAATTAAAGACATTCAATCTGAAGGAAAGCTATGTTATTGTAGATCATCATGTTACTGTAAATTATCTTATTTTCTTGTTCTTTGTCAAAAGATCCAGTTGTAATCTGTACTTGAATTATTTTTAATTAATTTTTGTAATTTGTGTTATTTTCCTTCTGTGTTTTTAACATCCTTTTGACCCACCCAACTCGTACAATAAGTCATACATCATTGAATAAGTCATACGACATTTTCAAGGAAAAACTGAATTATTAGAGTAATCTAAGCAGTTGCCTTCTGCCTCCTTTTTCTCTCACGCGAAGCGCAAACGTTGCTGTCACTGTTTATCTATGTTTTTATCCTTTGTACTTTTTCCTTTTGCTTCTTCTCATTATTATCGATTGAATTTTCTTGTTATATTCTTTTCTATCCTTTGCTTTTTCACGCGTTGCTCGTTTTCTGATTTCTTTTCTCATCCTGTTAAATTTAATTTCTTTCTGTTACTCGTTTTCCGGGTACTTCGTTACTCGTTTTACTAACACTCCGGAAATCCGTTTGGCTACGACATGAAAACCCTGTGACAAAATACCAGTTGAGCGGTGTGGTCTGTGCTTTACTATATTGGGAGCGAAGATATTCGGTTAAACGGTTTTTATCACAAACACAGTCACTGAAATGCTTCTTTTACCTTTTGTACACTTATTTCAGTTGAATACTGCACACTTCATTAACTTTCAGGTCTAAGCGATGGTACGTTTTTCATCGAAGGGGGTGGGCCGGGGCCTAGGAGGGGAGGGTCATTAGTAAACATTTTCAGTTACAAATTGGGGAGGGCCAGGCCTGTTCGTTTGCAGCCGAAAGAGGGTCACACTTTTCGGGAAAGGAAAAAATTACTCCATGTCGCTTCTATTAAAATCGACTCTTTTATTTGTTAACAAACATGCGCCTAAGTCTTTGGAAAACTAAAAATTGTTTGTACAAGCAAAGCTACCGGCCAAGATCAATCCAAGTTATACAGATGCCGAAAAAAGTATATTAAAAACTATCTTCTCCCAGCTAACATAATCGTTTCCCTCAATCTGTGCCCGCTTTCGTCCATATTTTGACAGTGGTAATGTTTCCGCACAGGGTTCTGGTATCAGAAATCAGTCTCCGGTGACGATTCGTTACTTAAGCTATTCGAGCTTGAACTAATAACTCGATTTACCACATCACTTTGCGATTCAGTTTCGACATCGGAAAGTGATGATGTTACTTGTTGTTGCATATTTTTAACAGGGACTGCCGAGGTAGTTGACGCTCCATAGAATTGTACAGAAAGCTGCTAATGTGCGCTTTGACAGGAGCCCATGGCTTTGATCATTGCGACCTTTTCAGCTTTCTTCCCTTTAAAGGTGATCTTGTGATGGGAAAAGTACAATGATAGCTTGTTCACCCTCAAGGACGAAAGCTTATTGGAGTTGTGCAGTCCAACTGAGGCGATGTCATTGTACTCCCGATTCAGTCGTTCCATTGGCTCCCTTTCAGTCTTCTCTTTCTTCTTCTCTGTGCGCATTTTTATCTGGGCAAGGTGCTCAACATTCTCTGCCATAAGCTTTTCAGGGACAATACTCTGAAAACTCTCTAATGGCGTCACTGTCCCCATTGACTAGTTTACTTTCCCCAAACCATCGCATAAGGTGGGGGTAAACGTGAATTTTTGTGAAATTTGAAGACGTTTGAAGAAGGGATTGTCATGGTGTCAAAAATGTTTTGAAACACTTCCAGTTGGTTGCCACCCCATAAGGGCACTGCAGCGTGCTGGGGAACTGTTTTGGTGTCCATGTACTAATTTTCCACTTCAAATTCCAATTTTAAACCTTTATTAAATCTTCCAAATTTGCTATTTCCCTCAATTTAACTAATCCTTTGAGAAAAATTATCTCTTTCCAAAATTCATTCGGGCATCCGTTTTAGAATGGCGATTCGGCAAACAGTCGCAATAGCCACAAGTTGCTCCATCTGACCTCATGAAATCATCGCATTCACCACAAACACGTTTTTACTCTTTTTAGTCGTCGGATATCCTTGCCCATCTTCAAGTTTTTACCGTACAATCACACGTCACGCGATAGACCCATTCGGCTAACTCAGTATTGTACCCAATTCAAATCTCCTGGGCTTAAGATTCTTTGTGTATCGTATTTGCATTATAATGTAGCATTCATATTTAAATGATATGGAAATACCTTGAACAAAACGTTTTAATCCCAAAGGGTTTGAATTGGGTACAACATTGAGTAAGCCGAATGGGTCTATTAGTTACTTTGTGTGCAGATGGAGCAACCAGAACGCGGTTATATGAGTAATACTTCCGGGTAGTTATTTTCACTTCCGGTTATGTTTTTCTTGAAGGGACTGTTGAATAGGTGGGAGAGGGTCGGATGTTTTTCTGTGGGTGTTTGTGGAGGGTCGTGCATTAATCTATTCCAGGAAGAGGGAGGGTCACGACTTTTTTGGCCAAAAAGTTCTGAAATCCCCCCTCCCCCTCCTCCGCCCCGACACGATTGCGCGAAATATGACACTTTTATCTATGGAATAGGAATGTTCCGAGTTACTGGGTATCCTACTGAGAATTGAAAGGGGACTAGTAGTCTCCAATCTCAGCTGGATGCCTGGCTATTTTTTTGTTGCGGTTCAAACGTCGAACTTTTCATGCGCCGAATCAAATCATTTGATTCAGCACATGAGAAATTCGACGTTTGAATCAATTAAATTCGACGAATTTGATTTGGGTCGACCCAACTTTTAAATTCGACCGGCTCGGTCGAATTTAATAGTAGGGTCGACCCAAATCAAATCGTCGAATTTAATCGATTCAAACGTCGAACTTCTCATGTGCCGAATCTAATGCATAAATTATTTCAATGTATTTTCGGAAAAACATCAAGAGTCACATTTAATTCGACGCATTTAATTTGATCTCTGAATCAACGCCGAATTTTAATTTATTTGGGTCGACACAAATAGTCATTTGATTCGGCGCATGAAAAGTTCGACGTTTGAACTGAGGCCTAAGAGGCTTTGACTCGTTATTGAAACGTGGATTTTATGAGTTGTGAAATACGTAAGAATTAATTCCTCGAGATTTCAATCGCACTTGTAATTACTGATACACCTAAAACATAATTTTATTGAGTAACTTATACTGAGTTCGTAAAAGCAATCTTCGCATGAATATTTCGAGTCTTTTGGAAATTTCCATGGTCATTTGGTGTTTAACCCATTGGCGCCCTTGCCGGCCAAAACCGGCCGCACAAGATTCCCACGCTTCAAAACATTGCAACTTTCTCAATCGCACGAATATTGCCTTAACTGTCAGTTGTGAGCACGAAATGGAATGCCCTTTAAATTTGGATATCCAATAAACGCAAGAAACGTAGCGATTTTTTTTTACCAAATATGGCCTTTTGAGTTTGGGCAAGAACGAAACTGACCGTTTTTAACGTCAAAGAGAAGCGACGAAAATGGCCCTTTTTGCCTTTATGTTTTTTAAAGAAATCATTGTCGAAAAATCAAACTTCAACCATCATAACAAAATTCAGTCCTTGTTCTAGCTTAGAAATGACTTTTTTTGTTCATATTCTTCTCCCAAGCGTAGATACAGCCTTTTTGTTCCAGTGCATTCGGGCCTTCCCTATTTTCAACATCTCGCCGCATTGCATGCTGGGAAGTAACGAGAATTTTTAACAGCGCCCAATTCTTTCACATAGCCACTCCGACCTACCGCCAAAAATTCGTGCTTGTGGTCATCTTCAGTGCTCACAAATTCCAAAATATGAGGCGGTAGGTCGAGAAATTCAGCAATAGTCGAGTCCCAAAGGTACTAAGTGTCCGACCGGCCAAATTCCCAGTTCGTCGAGTAACAAGCCAAATTCAACAACAAAGTACATCACCTTGCTCGATTCTTTGCGAAAGTGGACTCTTAGCTACCGTCACGCTTAATGTTGCTCATCAGCCAGCCACTAAAGATGAAAAATGGCTGTAAACTTAGCAAAAATCGCAAGCAAACCGAACTTGGGCCGTTCTTGTAGCTCCACGGATAAAAAATAGCTACGTCAGAATGACGTTTTCAGAAACCTTGAGCCTCCAGTGTCTTAGGACAGCACCATTTTTCCATGGTAGTTTCAAATAAAGAGTCACGAAATGCTATGGATCGTTTATAGGTGGAAAATCACTCCGAAGCGCCAATGGATTAAGAAAACGACGTTGGAAATTTCCATGGTCATTTGGTGTTGAAAGAACGAGGTCTTTTGTTGGTGAGAAAAACGACGATGGAAATTTCCATTGTCATTTGGTAGTGAGAGAAACGACGTTGGAAATTTCCCGTACGTTCATTTGGTGGTGAGAAAAACGACATTGGAAATTTCCATGGTCATTTTACTTGCTCGATTAACAATTTACCTGCAAAAACTACAAAAAGTGGTAACGCTAAATTGTTTAAGGCTATTTCTTGCCAGAAATAAATGAATTTTTTCCAGACCTAGAAACGTTTTCACAGGTTATTACAATTTGTAACACTTATTTCTGTATCTGGTAACAGAACTGAATATTTCTGAATTTCTTGAAACTTAACAAGAAATAACACACAAACTGCGGTGATAAACATGACAATAAAACGCATTGTTGGAAAACAAAAATAAAACTATATCGTTTAACTTGACGTTTCGTATGTTTCGACATACATCTTCAGAAGTGACAGTTAGGAATTAAAGTAAAAACGAAGTGATGTACTCGTTTGACGTTAGTTCATTATTTACGAACGTTCCACTTAATGAGACAATACAAATTTGTCGTGACAAATTATATGCCCTCCCCGATCCGCCAACACTGCCCCGCTCAGTCTTAAAGTTCTGCTTGAGTTTGCCACTAAGAAGAGCCATTTCATATTTGATGGTCAATACTACGACCAAATTGACGGTGTGGCTATGGGCTCTCCTTTAGGTCCTGTTTTGGCCAATATCTTCATGTGCCATTTTGAAGAGAAATGGGTTCTTAACAACAACGCTCGCCCTTCTATTTGGTTTCGATACGTTGACGATACCTTCACCTTGTTCGACAGTAAAAGCATAGCAACTCAGTTTCTACATTACCTCAATAACTGTCACTCAAATATCAAATTCACCTTGAATTTGAAGAGAACAATACAATCCCTTTCCTGGACATTCTCATCAAACGTCACAGTCAAACTTTCTCAACATCTATCTACCGAAAGAAAACCTTTACCGGCCTGTACACAAAATGGGACTCCTTCACACCTAGGATATATAAAGTAAACCTCATCCGCACACTCACTTTGCGTTGTTTCCGCATCTGTTCGTCACCTTCTCTTTTGCGTTCTTGTTTAAATGAACTGAGGAAGTTGTTGTTACAAAACGGTTACCCTGCTGGTGTTGTCAATTACAACATTAATGATGTTCTGAACAGGCAACAAAACAGACCGAAGATTCCAACCACCACAGTCCCCAAAAAGGAAATAATCTTAGTTCTACCTTATTTTGGAGTACAAAGCAAAATTATTACCAAACAGCTGAAGACCTGCATTAGTAGATTTTTTAGCTGCATTGATCTTAAGGTTATTTTCCAAAGCGGACATCGCATTAAGTCTCTTTTTCCCTACAAAGATAGAATTAACCGCTCCCAAATGTCAAAAGTTGTTTATAAGGCTAGTTGTTGGGACTGCCAGGATTTCTACATTGGAAAAACAAAACGCAGATTGCATGACAGAAAAACTGAACATTTTAAAGCGATCACGAGTAGCTGTCAAGCATCTGCTATCGCAGACCACGTCACGTCAACTGGTCACAACTTAAAATGGGACCACTTTAAGATATTAGCAAAAGGTCGGTCAGATACTCATTGCAAGATAGAGGAGACTCTACTAATTAGAGAATTGAAACCTACCTTAAATGAAAATGTAAGCAGCGAAAAGCTGTATCTCTATTAGTTGGCATCTTTTATATGGAAATTATTTTTAGCTTCTGTCAAGGTTATTGTTAATTAGTTACTTATCTTAAATTTCAAATTTAGTTGTTACTTTAATTCCTAACGGTCACTTCTGAAGATGTATGTCGAAACATACGAAACATCAAGTTAAACGATATAGTTTTATTTTCGTTTTCCAACAATGCGTTTTATTGTCATGTTTATCACCGCAGTTTGTGTGTTATTTCTTGTTAAGCTACGATGGCCAAAGACAAAGAGTATTTACAATATTCTTGAAACTTAGTTTCTGCAAAAAGTAGCAGATTTTGTTAAACAGTTTTCACGTCAGTGTGCTGTTCCTGAATCGAGGTAATTCTGAGATAAATTCTCGCTATTTGTGACATGCTTAGTATAGTGATATGCTTAATCGTGCATATTGTGTTTTTCTGTATAGTAAAGGTGGCATTCGTACCTTGTCATATTTAAACATTTAAAGCCCATTTGGTTCAAAATGTGACTGATTGCATTTGGCGCAATTAAGCGAATACGACATCTCATACTATTTAATATGTTAATTAATGTATATGACAGCCTAGTCCAAGCACACTTTAATTATTGTAGTGTTGTCTGGGGCAACTGTGGAAGTGGTCTCTCTGAAAAGCTTCAGACGCTCCAGAATCGTGCAGCCCGTATTTTAATGTATGCCAATTATGACTCGAATATCGATGAATTGTTCCGGGCACTGGGTTGGCGTAAACTCAAATATCAAAGATTGGAATCAGCTGCTGTTATGATGTACAAATCTTTACATGGGATGACCCCTGAGTATCTGAGTTCTAGATTTGTGTCGATTAAGGAATACGGGAAATAAATTGGCTCTTCCGCAGCCCCGCACCAAGTATTGGAAGAAGAGTTTCTCTTACGGCGAAGCCGGGTTGTGGAACAGCCTACCCAGTGACATTCGTTCAGCATCATCTTCACATGATTTTAAACTTAAACTACGTCACCACAGTTTCAGTGAATGAGTTTTAACACGGCATCCTTGTAAAGTAGCTTTTAGTATGTAGTTAATTAGTATTTTAGTTTAGTTAGTTTAGTTAGGAATAATTAATTAATCTTTTAACATTTTATAATCTTTGCTGAAGGCTTTACAGTGTATAAATAAAGTTAGCATTGCCATTACCTTTACCATTACCAAACACTGCCATGTGCTTTCTATGGCGCATTTTGCTGCACAGGAAAAAAGACTGAAAACTTATATGATTTATAACTCGGTACACCCGTTTAGCTGTACCCGGGTACTACGTAATCGATCGGCTTTAAAGGGAGGGTTTCACGGCTCGGCGCATGTGCAAACCATATAACGTTAACCCATTCGATTCTAGTGTTTATTTATTTTTTCTTCACCAAACGGTCAGCGCTCTGCATGGGTCCTCGTGTCCCGTTCGCACCCGCCCTTTTGCGTTGACGACTTTGTTGCTGTTTAGTCACTCGGCAAGTTCTACTTTTTTTAAAACTATACTTTGTAATATTAATATCTGTAGAGCCGACCCAATAAAGCTGAATAAAAAAGAGATGACTCTGGCGGTAAACTTGCCTTTGAAAATTTCGCGGTCAGTCACGAAAAGGTGACGATAAAGGTGAGATTGTTCATTAGAATTCATTTTGAATGAACCGATTCCCGCACCCAAAGAACATTTTAGTTTTCTTGTCGTATCAACCACATTTCAATATACACAGACTGTAATTATGTACATATACAAGCAGAATGATAGTCTACGCGTAGCCATACGGCTACACGAAGGCTAGCAGAATGACTGATGCCCAAATTTCACGTAAAATGTCGGCATCACCATTGTTATAATCTTCACTTTATTTAAATAATTCAAAATATACAATTTAGAAAAAATACACAACCTGCATACACCTTATTCCAAAATGGTGGACAATTTTTTATTCTTTTCTTTGCATGTTAATTAGCCCTCTTTGCCTTGTCAACATGTACAAAATAGAGAGAATTTTGAAGTAAAAACGAGGCAAAGAATGCTAATTAACATTCAAACAAAAGAATAATAAATTAGCCGCCATTTTGGAATAAGGTGAATGAAGCAAAGCTAATCGAGGCGGGTTGTGTAACTTACGATCAAATTTAGCAAAATAGATTATTAGTAAATCAAGTAAAAATAAGAAATAGATAAATAAATAAACATTACAGAAAATGTTGAATTTAGTATTGAACATTGAATTTATTCTTCGGCCTGAAGGCTTTATTCCGGAGCGGACGCACAAGTTATGTGCTCGCATCTGATTGGTTTCTAGACAATGGAACTGAATTGGCTTCGTCATAGCTTGCACATGCGCCAAACCATCCCTTTAACTCTTGACGTCCGTCGAAAACAGAAAACTTAATCTTACTTCATCAAACCCTTTTTCTCCCAAAATAATGCTTTTTGGGCCATTTCAGCTTCAATAAAAACAAAACGCAAACTGCGGTGACAAACGTTTGCATAAAATGCATTTCTATTAAAAACTTGACGTTTCGTATGGTACAACATACAGTGTAACCTCGATAAAACGAACCTCTACATAACGAAGCCTCGATATAACGAACGATAATTATTTGTCGAGGATACGGCATTAATTAACAACATGCTGGTTCTTTTTAATAAACTCTTTCACTGGTGAACGCAACATAAAAACACATCTTGCACACTTCCTCGCAAACTCGTTCTCGAAATCATGTGACGCCTTGACGTGCACGTCAACGTCAATCAAAAATAAAACGCAAAGGAGCGGAAGGTACATTCCCGTCCCCAGTCGAGACACTATGTCGAGACGAAATACAGTCATTAGATCTAGGCTTCCGATTCTTCTAGCAAACAAAGTTTTGTAATTGGTCTCTTGTACTCTCCGCTTTGAGTACGCACAGTAACAGTTCGAACCATTCCATCTTGTCCAGGATAAGCACACACGATCCTGCCCAATGGCCATACACCTCGCGGCTGATTCGGTTCAGCCACAAGCACAATGTCTCCTGCTTTCAAGTTCTGTTTCTTGTAGGTTTCCCATTTTCTGCTCATGGGGCTTCACTGTCTGGCGATAACAGCAATCGCACTTGAATTTTGCATTACGCACAGCTATAACAACCATGTATGATCTCGCCTAATTTCATTCAGCAGGTGTTCGGTAGGCGGATGGTGATAAGAACGATGCATTTCATTAACGATTAGCTGCGCGAGTTCGTGACGTGAGTCAATAATGTTAGGATGTCGCGCACGATATGGTATGGACAGGGCTTTCTGCAGTCTTCCACCGACGACTAGATATCCGTCCTCCAATCTAGGATCAAGACACTTTATTCTGCTCTGCTTAGGAATCTCCTGTCCCCTCTCCAGGCGCCTCAACTCTTCACCGAATGATTCAGCTTGCGCCCTCTTCACCAAGTAATTATTCTGAGCAGATTTCAGCTCCGACACTGTGAGTGGTCCTTTCAAACGCGCGTCCTTCTTCACTTGCGTGTTGTTTGCAAATCGCTTCACATACGCAACAACTCTTCTTAGTTTCGTCAGTAATGAGTATCTCCTCCATCCCAGCACGGCTTCATTCGCCTGAGATACTCCAGCCCATTTCAGCTTCCTTTCACTCTTGTCAACTTCCTCCTTAGGTGCTTCAGCTTTACTCTCTGGCCACAGCTTTGCTGACCTATGCTGAAACTCTGGTCCACTTGAGTTGGACGGGACGTAGTCCTCGGGTGATGTCATCTGCGCGATTGTTCTCTGTCGGCACGTACCTCCAGCACACCGTGCCCGCCCCCAGTGTGGACTACAGGTTACTCATGATCGTGTGAATCTCAGACACCCGGTTGCCACCAAACGCCTTGTAGTTCGAACTGGTCTGGTTTATCCAGTGTAGAACTGTAGTGGAGTCACTCCAGAAGGTCATCTTCTCTATCTTCATCATCAGCTCCTTTGACAGTGTTTCAGCTAAACGTGCTGCTAAGAACGCTCCCATGAGCTCAAGCCTGCAGATTGACTGTGCGTTCAGTGGCGCAACTCGTCCTTTCCTAGCGACCAGTCTACACTCCACCATGTTATCCTCGAACTCTCGTCTCAAATATGCACATGTACCATAGGCATCCTGGCTGGCATCACAGAATACTCGCAAAGAAGTTTCACGCACGGATTTGTCTTGACTGAGGAGGGCTCTAGGAATCTTCACTTCATCAAGGGCTGCTGCTTCTCTGCGCCACTGATGCCATTCTCGAAGATCAACCTCCCTCAACTCATCATCCCAGTCATAATTCATACGATTCAAATTCTGTAGGATGATCTTACTTCTGATTGAGAACGGTAGCAGGAGTTCTCGAGGATCCCACACTGAGAACAATTGGCTTAGTATTTTCCTCTTTGTAGTACCGGCATCTTCTTTGAACCCAGTAAACTTCAGTATATCTTCCTCAGCGTCCCAAGTGATGCCTTACGCTCTGTCTGTCGGTAACTTATTCTCACTAAGCTCAAGGAATCATGGAGATCTGTCCTGCTCTGGGATGGTTGCCAAGACTTCTGGATCATTTGTTAGCCACTTGTGTAGATGGAAGCCTCCGCGACGCAGTAACTCAGTCATTTGCTTCCGCATTCTATCGCTTCTTCTCGAGAAGTGGTAGGCGGCAAGCCGTCGTCCATGTAAAAGTGCTTGTAGACAGCGTTTACACCCAAGGGAATATCTCCATTTTCGTTTGCATTACGCCTCATAGTGTAGTTTGCCCTGGATGGCACGGACACTTCTCCAAACACTGTTCTTTCGAACTGATACACGCTTGGTTCTTCGTCTGGTGATTCTCGCCATAAGAACCTCATCGACGGCTTATCTCTTTCAGGTAGGCACAGCATGTGGTACATTTCCTTCACATCTGCAGCCATAGCAATTCTCCCTTCACAGAACCTGAGCATAACTCCAAACAGGGAAGACAAAAGGTTTGGCCCCGTGTAGATCTTATGGTTCAGACTTTGGCCCAAAAGTTTTGCTGATGCATCGTACACTCTTCTTAGCCGATCGGGTCTCTTGGGGTTGATAACAAACCGATGTGGTAGGTACCAAGTCACTTTGCTTTCACTTTGTACCTCAGCTTCACTTAGCTTCTTCACGTAGCCCTTCTCAACATCATCCTGGATTGACTTAGTGTATCTGTCTCTTATCCCAGGATTAGTCTCAAACGTCTTCTCTAACGATTTTAGCCTCCGCGTCGCAATGTCATAGTCGATGGGTAGAGATGGGTCCTCCTCTCTCCACAGCAGTCCGGACACATACGCATCTTTGCCGTCAATTTTTACTGTTGTTCGCTCCATCAAAGAAAGTGCTCGCTTGTCTTCAATAGAAAGGGTTGGGTTTGCTACCTTTACTACTCCTAAAGTTTCTATCTCTGACTGAGCAACGACCAGCCACTTTAACTTTTCATTGTCACCTGCACATCTTTCGTACACTTTGAACGCGCTGTAAGGTGATACTACTCTTTGGTCACCTGGTAACCAGTTAGTGACTGCCCAGTCGAGTGGGGTCTCAACTGCATAGAGCACCCTTTCGTCACATGAATGATCTGAGGGTTTCACGATTCGTTTGGGCAGAATTAAGTCTGAGTTGTCAGTTCCAATTATCAGTTGCACTGGAATTTTTTCCGTATCACGCAGATCCAAGTCTTTCAGGTGGTTATACTCATGCTTGATTGGCGACCACTTCAACTTCTGATCAGGACCATTCAGGTTAGGAACTGTCTTCACATCTCGCAATAGGTACTTGACTTCCTCTTTTTCAACTCGAGCAACACGGCATTTCTTAATATACTGAGAGGTAAATGTTTTCTGTGAATTAACACCTTGGATTTCAAGATCCACCTCTTTGCCTCCAAGTCCTAATGTCACCGCCAAACTCTCATCCATTAACATAGTATTGCAGCCCGAGTCACGCAATGCCATTACCTGCTGTTCCCCTTTCTCTCCAAACACAATTACAGGTAATACCTCATCCAGCGCACGACCACCAACTTCACAACCTGAGCAAACTGAATGACTACGCTGATGACGCAACTCCTCCACCTGATTTGATGCAGCCTCTCTCTCTTGAGGAGCAATCACTGAACCCTTAGCACTGTCCAGCATTGGCTGTGTTTCTTGTTTTGCTCTTCCCCGTTCGATAAACTTCAAGTCGACTTCGTGAACGAATGTGTGGTGGCGCATGTCACAGCCGTCAACTTTGCATCTGTCCCTATTATGACACTTGTACAAACGATGCCCTGACATCAAACAGGATAAGCAGAGCCTATGTTCATCAACAACCTTTTCTTTTTCGTTTTTTAACATTCTCTCGAACACTTTGCACTCTTGTAATTTGTGGTTAGCTGACTTATGAACTGGGCACTTCGCTGTTTCATTGCTGGTGCGAGACGAGCGTTCTCTTGCTGTACCCGCAAACAACCCAGACACCGATTGATCACTAATTTTGCGCACACCACCTCTGGCCGAATCTGGTCGTCTCCAATCGTTCTTTTCCAACATCCATCGCTGTTTTGACTCGCTTATTTTCGCCTCCTTTTCCAGCCAATTTGCAAATGACTCCCATGTTAACAACTGTGGCTTTCCTTCCACAAACTCAGCCAAACTACTACAAAGGCGCACAGGTAGTTTGGTAACACAGGTCTCGGGAATTTGTGACTTAAGCTCATGAACGAAGCTATGTTCCTTGTATACACCGATGAGCTCTGAGACTATTTCTTGATACTGCCTGATTTGCTCACTCTTTTCTTTCACCATCACTGGAAATTGATCTACGCGCTTCTTAGCAGCTGATACAATTGTGTCCACCCGGCCAAAATGCTCATCAAGTGCTTTCCAATCCTCCTGATATCTATCTGAACCCGGCATGAATTTGCTAGGCACGACTTAGCGCTACCTTCCACAGCATCTAGAAGGAATTTAAACTTCTCTGTAGCACCATAGACTTCCCTTTTATCAACCTCTACGTTAAACGCTGCTTTGAACTTAGAATACTCAAGTGGATTGCCACCAAATTTCGGCACACTCGGCTTCAAAATTTTCACGAAAGCTGGGAGAATATTCTTAAACAACTGATCAAAGGTTTGCACTGTGTAGCTTTGGTTTCCTGTGGTATGGATTTCACACGCAGGCTGCCTTTTTGCACCACTTGACTTCATTTCCCCTGTTTCACACTGCTCTGTTACATCTCCTGGTTTGGTCAGATTTAGTTTTGAAGCGGGTTGCTCGCCAGCCTCAGCATTCTGAGCGTCAGGTGCGGACTCCATGCCTAAGCGCGAGACTGGATCATTTACAGTGTCAACTGGTAATTAACCAAGTTCTTCATCGATGAGATCCTCATTGTTAGACACGCAATCCTCCTTGGCAAGGGCATCCTCGTACTCATACTCTAATTTTGATTCTTCAGCTTTCTTTCTAAGCTCCAACACCTTGGCACGTCGCTCTGTTTTGGCGCGAATGAGCTTGATCTCCTCTTCACATTTTTGCTCGGCTATTTTTAGCTCAAGAGCGAGCTTTTCAGCTTGTAATTTCTTCCTCAAAATTGAACTTTTACTTGACTTGGATGAAGCCGTAGATTCTTTAGACGTAAACAGTGCTGGTGTTTGTTCTCTCGGTTCGTTTTTGCTACCCATTTTTGACGAATTTCACAGATTATTTCACAGCTAGGTTGAAAGTTGTTGTTGTTGACACACTCACCACTCGACGGTTCCACTCTTCGCTTCGCTGTTTTCGCTTTAACTCGCAGAATTTCGCTCTGTTTTCCGCAAGAGTTCACTCCACAGTTCGGCTCGAAGGACCAAAATGTCGAGGATACGACATTAATTAACACAATACTGGTTCTTTTTAATAAACTCTTTCACTGGTGAACGCAACATAACAACACACCTTAAACACATCTTGCACACTTCCTCGCAAACTCGTTCTCGAAATCACGTGACGCCTTGACATGCACGTCAACGTCAATCAAAAATAAAACACAACTTCAGCTCGACCTTTTAAAATGTATGGAAAAGGACCTCGACACAGTGGAACCTCGATTTAACGAAGTTCCAAGGAAATAAGGAAATTGGATCGTTATATCGAGGGTTCGTTATATCGATGTCCTTTTCCATACATATTAAAAGGTTGGGCTGAAGAATATCGTTCGTTATTTCGAGGACTTCGTTATATAGAGGTTCGTTTGATCAAGGTTCCACTGTATAACGAACCCTCGATATGATGAACCAATTTCCCTAGTCCCTTCGCACTTCCAGCTAGCTCCACTGTAATTTAGATTTATGGCGATCAGGATCAAATTCTTTCTGTAGTAAAAGGCTTTCAGAAACCCTCTTTTTCATGAAAATGCAATAATTTCTTATTTCACACGGTGAATGTTTTTGCAAACACCTTGAAGAGGCTAAAAATCAGCGAGGGCTTACTCACAGCGAGTTACATTTAATCCGACAGTAGATTAGCCAAACCAGCGACTTCTTAATTTTGCCCTCAAGACTGTTGTCTTTTTTACGTCTGACTCAATATTCGCCTAAAGATTGCCCACCATTTTTAAGGCTGACATCATTTACACCTTATGTATAAGAGCCTAAAAGATCGAAAAATTACATCAAATGTTTGCAATCATAAGGATGTGTGGTTTTTCGACTGGTTTTTGGAGAAAAGCAAACAAATTATATATTTTAAAGTACACAAAATTTTCGATTTGTTTTGCATTCTTTTCGGGTAGTGCATAGATCAGGATATATTACAAAGGTCCTTGCCAAGTATGAGCGTATGACGGAGATACTGTTTGGAGAATTCAGAATGAAAAGTGGGGAACTTCTGCCTTCCAAATTCTCGCCTTTTTAGATATCTGATCGACCGGTTGCTAGGATTTCAAAATGACCTATATGCATTTCATTTTATTGTTGGTAGCGAAGATATGCCGTTAGCAGTTGCCCATTCCTGACAGTTTGTATTGAGGTGCTTTGAAATGCTTTGTTTTCCTTTCATGTCATTTGTTAACGAAATACAACGATCACTTCTGAAGATGTGTGTTGTAGTGTTACGAAACGTTAAGTTTGAAGAGAAATGCATTTTATGTCAATGTTTATAACGGCAGTTTGCGTTTTGTTTTTATTCAACGTCCTCTGCTCTCTCTCGAATAAAGCTAGAAAATAATCTGACTGAACCTTCTCCTGGTAGAATTCATCACATTTAAAGCAAACAGTGTAATCCTCTCTATCTAGCTCTTTGAGAAATACACGATCGCATCAATAAGAAATAAACACTGATGAATTAAAAAGTAAAACTTACCGAGATTGCCCCAGTACTTTTCAGTGATGTAATCCTCACAGAGCGCGTTTTCAAACGCAAGGTAGAATTTATATTTTCTAGTACAATCGCTTCTCGTTCCCTCACATCTTCCTCTTCCACCAGAACAACGTCCATATATGTCAACTTTGATCAACTTTTTCAGCTCACGGACGAAAGATAGTCGCAGTTGAGGCCTACAGTTACTAACCATCCAAGCAACAAGTTCTGATTTTCCTTGAGTATAATCTTTCATGGTCGCCATTTTGATATCTTCTTCACTGAGTGGTTCATAATCCCCATACGGTGCCCAAAAGTCTGAATCAGTCCTGTAAGTCCATGTCAAGTTGAAGAAGCCGTTCAATGGTGTTGGGTTACGAGTTAACATCGGACTTTCCCACATTGCATACACCCAGCGCTGAGAAATTGGTCTCCTCTTCAATAATGACTTCAGTTCGTCCACACTCGGCATGCGGTCCCTAGCATGAAATATGACGAGGTTACTTTCAGCAAACCGCGTCTTGTTTAACGTAATTTCAAAAAGATCCAGTGGGCATAGCCGTTCCTCGGGTTGATTCCAAACGCAACTTTCTCCCTTTTTCACCCAATTTCTGCGATTCCAAAATTTAGTGTACACGAGAATTAGCGTCTTTGGTCTTTGTATTTCACGAGCGACGGAGTTTCTTTTTGTTCCCAATTCCACGGACTGACTTCGTCCTTTTTGTTCACTGGTATATTTTTCCAGCCGAAACTGTTTGACAAATTCGACAAATTTAACACCAGATATTAACAGGACGTCCATGAAGAGCGTAATAAAACTTGCAGCTAAGACGAAGGCAAGAAAGCATCTTCGTGTAATCGCCATTTGCAAACATGTCTTGGACAATTATTGAAGTGTGTAGCTAAGAAACGGATACACCTTATTCGAAAACGTGCCTAATTTCTTACTTTTATATGCATGCCAAGTAACTCACTTAGCATCTTTTTCAGCAGAAAATTGTTCCTATTATATCAACACCAATGAAATACCAGGTGACCTTTCGAGCGAAAACATGATCTTCGCACGTGAAAATAACGTGTTTCAGGCTTTATTTTCACTCCTGCTTGAGAAATGTTCTTATGACTGAGATGATCATTCACACATTAATTCGAAAATGAAATGGTTTAAACTCAAAGAGTAATTTCGTACCTCCGAAGGCCATGTAATATCCTCTATTTATTTTAGGCTTGTTAAAGAGGCAGAGGGCTAATTAACATGTAAACAAAAGATAAATCATGGGCACCCAACGAGCCAAATCAACCCAAAGCTCAGTGTAGAAAGGCATTTTGAAATACCTGCAACCCTGAAAGTACGGAATTTCTGTAATTATTTTCAGTAATTATGTGGTGATAAATGCTCTGCGACACTTGGCTTCACTGTACAAAGACTCCTCACTGAAATAACTGCGGTTTCGAGATCCTGTGGGCTCAGGTTTGGGTGTCGCGTGACCTAGATAAACGGTTCGTCTTCGGTGAGCGATTGTTTGAGCTACAAATCTGGTAGCTTTTTCAATTTTTAAGTGTTTTCTCGAGCCATTTTCCCCTGCAGAAGCCCCCAGGCCGGCATCATTAAGCTGGACAAGCAAGCCGCTGAAGGAAAACAGTGCAGGGTGAGAGGTGGTTTCATTCAGGCTGGGTCTCCAAAGAAGATTCGTAAGAAACGTGGCGGTCCACCATTGAAGCCGTTTCTCTTGCCCTTCAATGGGTGGTTTCAGGGACCTACCAAGGCAATTTGGCCGAGTTTTGACGGGAAAAATTTCAATCGATGCAATATTTTTCTGGTAGGACTGGGTGGTCCGACACTTATAAAAAAAATCTACAAAATATAAATTGGAAAACTACCATGCGTGGAGTATTGTGGAATTACCAGAGTTCTTTTCGAGCGTGAATGAGGCAACTTGAGAGACGCGAGACTGGTCGTTTGTTGTTATCGTAAAGTTTTGATTTCTGACCGAGTTTTTATGTCACGAAATTGACAACAAATATGTGCACTTTTTGGTGTTGATGTTGGACCGAAAAACAAGCCTTTTGGAATTTGTTGCGAAATGAAAGGTATAATGCAGTGGAAATCTGGAATTTTTCGTCCCGGTTTTAGGCTGTAATGGGTGCCCAACAAACCAGTCGGTACTATGAACACGCTATCGTAAAGTTCTGAGTAAAGTTAAACAAGAAGCAAATATTAAAAGCAGGAACGGTGTTTTGTCCGGAATATTCCAGGATTAGCACGTTAGCTAGAATAATTTGATCTATTCCGATTCCTTAGCTGAAATTGTAATTGCCCGAAAATGGTAGGGAGCAAAGTAGTCCTTATTTTCTAAACTCTGTACAGAAAATAACTTATTTATGCTCTAACTCTCACTCATGACACACAGAGACGTAATGACAATACAATGGTTTTATTGTATCGGAGGAGAAGGTAAGGCAGTGCCCGCAATATTCGACCTTCCCACCGCAAGGAACACACTAAGGATACAATTGTAAATAAGTATAAATGGTACGGTGCCTACAAACGAGCCTAATAAACTCGGCTATAATGAAAAAACTGAATAAATAAATCAAGAGACGTGAGTCGACTTTATCACGAACGTAGCCGTCTTTAGCTGAGTCAGATTTCCACCTGCCATGGACTTTGAAGAGTAGATCTGGAACATCCTGATTTGCAGCTGAAGTAGCTCCTCCGGACCTAAAACTCTGACTTGTTCTAAACTTAGTCCACTCCAATAGCCTCCCATTTTTCTTTGAGGATTTGATCCGCTCTGCCAGCGGCGAGGGGCTTAGGAGATAAAACATTTCCCTTAGATTTCTTGTCATTCCTTAAGTATCTGAAAATGAAATGAGGTAGGCATAACGATATGTTAAGTTCCCAGTCTTAGCAATTTACACCCAGGAACCCTCCCTGTATTTATTAGTCTTACTGACTTCTACAAAAATCTTATGATAAAGATCGTCAGTTACAATGTTAGATCTCCGTATGCTTAAAAGCTCGGAAATACGAAAAAAAAAAAAAACGATATGCGAGTAAGCACATACAAACAAACCTGATATCAAGCAAGTTGCTATTTTCCCCATGTAGATTACAAATCAACCAAGGATCTCCAGGGTAATGGGCCCCGCCTTCCTAACAGGGTTACGAAGAATTCGACTAAAAGCCTCAGCAATAGATTTAACAAGAAACTTGTCACATTGGTTAACATTTTCAAAACCGGCTAATTTATGGACCCAATTAATCGCGTACAAAGCGCTGTGAATAGTGGAGCTGCCATGTAAGTGAATTCGCTAGTAAGCTATGAAGATATAAGGAAACTGTAATCGCAGTAGCTGAGAGAAAGTCCCCAGTGCGAAGAGAGCACCAAAACTCAAATTTACAAAACAATTTACAACAGTTGATAACTGTATTACCAGCTCTAGCATTAAAAGCAGAGAGCCAAAGCTCCTCGCAAGATGGGCTATCAAACGTCGAACTGGCTGCCGCTTTAACATCGGAAAGGAAAAACACCGGAATAAGATGACAAAAAAGTGGCTAAAGCAACAACAAACAAATCAACAAAAAACGCACTGCGAAAAATTTCTAATAAAGGTCCAAGTGGCCCCTGCCGAAATAACAAGACCACGTGGTTCGACAAGGGACCCAAGTGCATCTCAAGCACTCGAATGCCAAGTAAACAAGGCAGTCAAAACGCCTCAAAGGCAAGGCACACACACAAGAAGCACTCCGAAAAGTCATCTGTAATAATCAATCCGCAGAAGTACCCTTAACAAGCGAAAACATGGTGAGGGGGGATGTACGCCCTAACAAAGAAATCTCAGAAATAGAACCCCTGGGCCCGGTTGTTCGAAAGACGATTAACGCTAACCCAGGAATAAGAGTTAACCTAAGTCTCAATCTCGCTCGTTGAGAAAGTTTTGTAAATCAAATTTAACGTTTAAAGTAAAGTTGAATTCCAATAAAAACTTAAGGATGAAAATCTTTTGGAAATGCTTTTATTGAACGTTAATTAAACTGGACTCAAAGTTCGCTCTAACCCGGGATTAGCTTAATCGTGCTTCGAACAACTGGGCCCTGAACGGAAATTAGGTGAACCAAAGAGGGCATCTTTATAGTTTCCCAAAAAGAAGACGTCAGTACCCATGGGGATCTCGAAAAAATCAGAGAATGTAGAAGAGAAACCCTCCTCGGAAAAATCATCGGCCAAAAAGGGGTGAAAGACCAGGCGGATACAACAATGGTGCCCCGATCCCCAGAGGAGACAAGGTGTTAAGGACTCTAGGGATGAGAAAAATGGGAGAACAAGCCAATTATTTTCTTTTGCCCAAGAAACAGAGAAGGCATCGAGCGCTTCCTTTCCCTGGCACCAGAACCTGCTGTTAAAGCGGGACAACTGATTACAGTCAACTCTCTCGTAAGCGGACACCCTCGGGTATTGGAAAGTGTCTGTTAGTAGAGCTGTCCGCTTACGAGAATTATTCCCATAAGCGGACAAGCAAGAAAAATATGGTGGATGTCCGCTTACGTGAGAGTTAATTAGCGGGTGTTAATTACGTGTTTTATTGGGTAGCCAAAAATAGCAACTGAAACTCTTTGATGTCAAATGTTAAAACTCGGAAAAAAAAACAAAAGAAAGAAATATACAGTATACATGGTACATTGTTTTTACGTCGGACTGTTGTTTTTGTGTTTTCGTTTGACAGCTTTCTTTCCCGCGGACCAATGGAGATTTGACAAAACCGATTCCCACTGTTTTGTTGCTCTGTCCAATGTCATATTTTTGTTGATTAATTGCAAATTCTAATTAAAAAGACAAATTCCATTAACGAGAGTCAATTATTATACATGGAGTGTCCGCTTACGAGAGAGTGTAAATACAGAGTTTGACTGGGAGGTAAAAAGAGGAATTGTAAAAGGTGTCCGTAAGTAGAGCTGTCCGCTTACGAGAGTGTCCGTTAGCGGAGAGTTGACTGTATTATTTTTAGTTCATGATCTGCAAACCGATCCACGAGTGCTGAGGACCCCACTTGCGGTCAGCTAAAAGAAAATAATCCCTCTTAACCTGCCAATCGTCATAGTCGATAACTCTACTCAGAAAATCAGCCCTGTCATTAGCAGATCTCGGGATTCATTCATCTTCCAACCTGACGTTATTGAGCAAGCACATGCTCAAAATGCGTAAAGCAAGACATTACAAGTCAAAGGACTCCAGACCCAGGGAAATGGCTTTAAGTTCTCTGTAGGAGAAGCTCTTCTTAACCTCCTCAACACTCCACATCTTGTGAGAAAAGATACTCTGAAATTCTAGAATGTAACTGGCACAACCCGTAGAACTCGAGTCTAAATAATAGCATACACGGGAGTAATGAGACTGTAAGGACAAGAGACTCCTATGTACTGTTGAGGAGAGGGATATTTTCCTTCCAAAAACCTAATTCCTGAAGGTTGGACTCAGATAGGGAAATATCGCTACCCAATTAGAACTCCGCAAAATATCAAAATGCGAATACCTGGTCATGATACGGGTGACGTTACCAAAATTAATACAAACCCAAAGAGATAATCTTACCAACAAACTGGACCAATTTCCTAGCGGTACTAGTAGGGAACTGAAGACGAATAGAATCGATAACCTGTTGGGCACTGAGAACCCTCTCTGAGGGGATGGAAACAATGTGACTGGACAAATCAATACAATAACCCAACCATGCAAACTAAGCAGGAAGTGGGATGCCAAACGGATTTACTGTTATTCGGAAGGAAGCCAGAACACTGAATTAAGCGAAGACTGAACGAAATTAGAGGCAGCTTCGCAGCGAGCAAAAACGCAAGCGGAACCGAGTCCGTCATCAAGGTAAACTGAAATTCTAACACTCGCGTGACTCCTCCAAATGCTGTGCTAACGTGACAATCTTAAGTTCAGAGGAACAGTCAGCAAGGCTTCAATGCAACTTTTTATTTGGCTTGACAAACTTAAACACATTTGTTCAGCAACTTCTAAATCAGCCACTAACTGAAAACTTTGATCACGTTGTATTATGGAGACTAGGAACTGACAGCACATCACTGTAAAAAGGACCCTTCAAATCCTAAATAACTGTGGTGACACATAATATGCTGTGTTGTTGGTACTGCGCAGAATTCTGCCCACGCTTTTAGTATGATTTTCATACATTACTTCGACCAGGTAAACATTGTCGAAACTTTCTTTTCCATAAAATTTCACAAACTTAATGGGAGTTCCTGGTCGAAATAACACAACGTGAAGAATTAATTTACAAATTACAACGATCTTTTCGAACAATAGAAACTAAAGAAGGCCTAAACTTTAGTGTATACCTGTAGGGGTGCGAAGACGCGTAGAAGGTCGTTACTCTCGCTTGCAGGCAGAGAGGTACCAGGAGTCTTCAAAGTAGGCTTTAATCTTTGGCTGCTTCCTTACACTCTCACAGTTAGATTCGCACACTAAAGTTAGGCGCAACTATCAGCAACTTAAGTAGCTAAACAGTAGACATATTTGGATTTGCTGAGCGTAGAAATTGGGAGAGCTAGACACTGCTCGTTCAGGAATAACAAAACATACCAACGCAGCCGCACAAACAATTACTAGAAAAATGGGCAACATAAGAGGGCTTAACTACAATTCAAGGAGGTCATACCCAAGGTCAGCAAGATTTCGCAAACATGCCCACAGCTAGAATCACTACGACAGTACAATCAAACTAAAAGACAAAGCAATCCAGAACACATAAATCACATGTGAGGACCAACCTTGGCCTTCGAATAATACAGATGTGTGGGCTAACCTTGAACAACCTAGGACTTTAAACACGAATCATCAAAAACATTGATCATGAGAAACTCCAACTTAGATAACTGATAATACTTCACAACATACCCATTTCCATAAATTACAGTAGTACGTGTCTACACGTCACCGTGCGTAATGTATGTACAATGATCCTAGAATTAAAAAGGCTGACCCTACAATTGAAAATGATCAAAAACAGAAACATAGGCCCCGAAGATTGCGATCAAACAAAGTTTAAGTCGTCGCAATTGGGATTGCGATAATGAGATACAACTGAACCTGTCAAAAGGTATAGACCAATTCGAGAAAATGAAGATTCATATGAAGATTTAGAATCTATCATTTCAAAAGTTAATCTTTACTTTCATAGCTATACATCCTTTAGTTATTGTCCGATCCTGTTTTGTTTCAGCTACTTCGAATTTGCTCTAAGTTTCTTACAGTGTATCGTTTAATGAATTAGTGCAATATGTGTTTCTCTAAAAAAAGATATTAAACATGTTTGATATTTTCCTCACGGCCTCGCGAGGCGAATTTCTCAGCAAAACGGCTGAGAAAACTGCCTCGCGAGGCATGTTGCTCAGCTCTTTCCTCACGTGTGCGGCGGGCTTTAAGTTTTTCTTCAGCTTCTTCTGTAATACGTTTCTTTTTCTCTTGAACTGAGGCTATCAGATTTCGTTTAGTTGTCTTTCGCCTGGCCCGCCTCGATTAGCTTTCGCTACCTGCGGTGTCAGGTCTTTTTTTTTTAATTATCAAAGAACTTTATTACATTGTAACATAAAGTAAGGGAGAAAGAAACAACTTGGACTAAAGATAACAATAAAAGGTATACAGTTACATATTAAAATAAAGAAAAAAATTAGTGAAACAAAAATAGAGAGAAAAGTAAAGTACAGGTATATGGTAGTTAAATACAACATGTCTGAAAAGTACATTGATGAAAAGGTGTCAGGTCTTTTATCAATGTACTCTTCGGAATTTGTAATAAAGTTGTCTTGTCTTGTCTTGCCAAGCTAATTAACTATTAACGGTAGCAACCAAAACTTGATTATTTTGTTGCTAAGTAGGCTGAAAATGGGAAACCGATTAATTCCAGAAGTTTGGTAGCAAAACGTTAAGTCCTATCTTTCAGTAACAAATCAAAGGTACACAGTGAGTGAACAACTCAATATCATTACTTTCGCCACAACATTCCACAATGGTAGCTACCGATGAAAAACCTCTTTGTTTTAAATGTAACATATTAACCCAAAAGACAATTACTTTGAAAACAATATCCAAACTTTACTTTGCAATATTATGCCTTTTATGCTTTAAAACTTTTTGTTTTTTTTATAGAAATGGACTGTCTTAGCTTGCAACGCAGAGGTAATCTAACCCCGGTTAGTAACGTCTGCGAAGCAGTGCCGAATTTCTTGTTGTGAGTTTTTCTGTGTACCAGAATTTGAGTACGCGCTATGATTGGCCCGTCAACAAAAACCTTTTGTTGACGGGCCAATGACAGGTCAATCATAGCGCGTCCTCAAATTCTGGTACACAGACTGCAACGTAGGCTAGGACTGTCCGAGACATTCTTAAACAGATTTAGTGAAGCTCGATACGAGCTAATTTAGAGGTAAAAGGGACCGATACTGACCAGACTTCAATTGTACAACATATACCTGAGATCCTTTTGAATACACGCACCCTGGTTTACCCAATATCCTGCAAGGTCGTCATAAACCTTTGTTTCTGGCAGATCACTGGGATCATAATAAAATCGTTTACATATATTGCAAAATGAGAACTTGTCCATAATCACCTTGTACTTAAGTCTCCATTTAAAATATTCATTATAAGCGGTATTTTTTTTGTCCAGATACTGAAGATACTCCGCCAGTCCTTTAACAGTTTTGAAGTCCATAACATCGATATATGACCCAGGAATAGCCAGCTTGGAGTAGTTAGCACCTCCCATCACAATCGGAACTACATTCCGATCACCTGAAAATGAACGTCGATTACTTAAGTAACCTGAAAATTAAATATAGTTTTCTTTTCAAAAGTTATAAATTACATGTAACCACATTCAATCTAAAGGAAAATCGTCGATGTTTGGGGTTTTTCTTTTCTTTTGTTTTGTTTGTAATTGGTGAGGACGTGTCAATAGGAGCTTTTAGATTTGAGTTCCAGTACGAGATTGAGTTCGACTTTCAAATTTCCAACCAGACTCCTTCCCAGCACCCTCAGCGGTTTCCTCTGAGTATTGCGCATGCTTACCAGGACATAAAGAGATTGTAGAAACAAGATTGTTGTCTCAAGGTACTGTCTAAGGTTTTTCTTCTTGTGAAGATGTACTCAGCGGGAATACTATAGTATTTATAACACTTGGTGATAGTTTTGGACGGTCGTGAGTGGTTGTCGCTCGTTTTGGATGTCTCCGTCACTCATGTCTTTCGTCTTAGGTAAAATTTACCAGGGCTGTCATAAACATATCAACGTATAACACTCACTGTTACAGTAAATTATACTAAATCTGGCCATAATTTATACTACAGGTGACCTTGAAGAGTATAGTAAGTTACTTAAACTATAAAAGAAACCTATTTGTTATGGCAATGCGTCTACAGCAATAGACAGCTCAAATATTAACAAAAGCCCTGGTGCACTACGAATAACTTAAGATATTTGGTTAATAACTTTACTTGGTTATAAAATAAAGGTACATCCCTGCGACAAATAGTCTGCGTTATTCGTAGTTAATAAAAGTGGTCATCCAATGTTTTGGGCTATAAACAAGAAATCATTAAAAACAAGAAAGAAATAACGTTAATGCATAAACATTGTACCTTGTTGGAAATCCAAAGAAATCTTTCAATTGTATGATTTTCAGGATCTTACTTATTGGTTTTCACATAAAAGGTGAATTAACTTTTAGGTTGGCTTTGCAGACTGAGTTATAGATACATGCATGCATGTGCGTGAAAAGGAATATTGGTGAATTCCTTATTAATTTCAGCCATTTTGGTTAGCATTAATATTTATATAGATACATAAAATTTAGAGTGAAAGCCATGAAACGAGATGAAATAGTAGGTGCCTATTATACCAAGGTAGACAAAAGAAAACTAATGATTTTGGGAGTAATAAGGAGAAGTATTTGTGTCATGGATTAGCTAAATTATTTTGAGTTTAAGGTCAAAACTGTTACACTAGTCTAATGGAATCTCAGGTCATTGCGGTTAACATTGTCTGTATAACTCAACAATGGAACACCCATCCCAGAAATATAATTTATGTTAATTCAGCTGCGTGTACAGTCGAACCTCCACTAACAGACACCTCCCGTAAGCGGACACCTCTCGTAAGGGGACACCAAACCGCGGTCCTGGCGATTTCTCCTCTCCAACACTATATTTTTAACCTCCCGTAAGCGGACACGGACACCCAATATTCGGGGTTCACAGCGTCTAAAATAACCTTTCGTAAGCGGACAGTTAACAATATCAAGAAAATTTCTAACGAAACAGGTTCGGTTTTAGTGGTTTAATCACACACTGACCTAGACAAAAGCAGTGTTTGAGTCTGAACAGTTACAGTGTATATGAAGTTAACGTAGTCATTTCGATTCCAATATATATTTTTCTTCATTACAGTATTTCAAACTTTTCCTTTTATAACTTTTCTTCGAGCCAGTCGCACGAAAATTTGTCTCGAAATTTAAACTCGCAAGGCAATTCCAAACCATATCCGGCTCCTCTATTTATCCGCTTTCCTGTAATAACAACCGTTATAGACGCACACTTAAGGGACTTCGTCACCCATTGGGCCATAAGCTTGGGTCAGGAGCCCATGAATTCTTGGCTTGCACGTGACGCAAAGTATCACGCAAATAAAAAATAAAATCGCTTATCTTTCAATAAATTAAGTCAAGAAATTGAGATAGTGTAGAAGAGTAATAAATAAACAACGTATCAAAGTTTCAGGGTTGTGCGATATTCCGAACTCGAGTTACTTGCCAAAGGGTACCACTCAAAATTATAGTGTTTAGTATGGAAACGCCATGCTGGGGTTCCTCTGAGGAACCCCAACATGGCGGCCGGAAATCCATTAGAAACATCTGGAGCTCACTTTTGCTCTCGCAAACGATTTTTTTCTCTCTACTAAACTTCAAGACATTCGCATAGACACTTCTCTTAACATATTGGTTATTCAGAACTCGAAAACACAACGTAAATCGATATTTTCATGGACGTGATATGTTTCTCAGACTCAACCACGATGTCACGCATTGTAAAAGAAATCTAAATTCAAACTGCTCTATTTTCAAAACAAAGAATGCTACCGAGCTGAAAACATGCAAACAGATATACCTTTAAAATGTCTTTAACCTGATGGAGGTAAACCTCAAAATTTTTAATTTTAGTTTTTTCTGACGTCACGTGCAAGCCAAGAATAGGAGCCTCCATATGCACTGTTTCCCTGAGTCAACGTTTGCGCGTATCTTTCTATTTTTAGAACTGCTTTTTCTGCAGGAGGCTCCAATTTACTGGGAAAATCTGTTTCCAGTAAATTCCGCACACAAGCATCCGTAATATAATTGTGGCCAAAGGTGGGGAGCGCGTTGTCCCGATCCTTCTCTTGGGCTTCTAAACAGTGCGTGCAAATTTAGAAACCTGCAGCGTTCTAAAAATAGAAATGATACGCGCAAAGGTTGACTCAAAGGGCTTGTATGAGTAAGTGAAGCTCCTATTCATGGGCTCCTGCTTGGGTACATGACCAACAACTTCCATACCAACTGCTATTTCATTCGGATGTACTTCTTCTGTTCGATTCTGTTCACCTCCAAAACATTGGGGATCGAGTATGTTACTGCTTACATCTACATACGCTGTATATTTAGCGGGAAGTCTTTTAATATTGAACCGTAGTATTTAAAGTGGTGTTAAATTTGTATGTGTAATAAAAAAGCAACACCCCACCCCACTGTGATGGATAACACAACTACAAGTGGTCTTAACAGGTTCTGGTGTTTTCACCTCCCGTAGGCGGACACCTCCCGTAAGCGGACACTTATACCCATGGTCCCGAGGGTGTCCGCTTACGGGAGGTTCGACTGTAATCCGATAACTTTTGAGTGTTGTGATAGTTATTTAGGGTCTGCTTGCTGTTATGAGCTAATATAAGCATTTACTCAATAAAAGAGTAAAATGGGAAACAGTTCTACTGAGTTTATTTTACACTGTAGTTTGAGTACAGTTCACGAGTTTACTGTCAGTTTATTCAAACTAATGAGTCACTGTGGGTTCACTTTGTTTGAGAGCTTTTACTCAGTATTTCGAGAAAAGTTGACTCATGCAATGAGTATATTATAGTAATAATAATATATAATAATCATCATTTAAAGAGCGCTGTGTCCACTAATTGCTCAAAGCGCTGTACAACAATGGTAAAACTATAAAATACAAACCTAATAACTATTATGATGAAATTAACGAAACTACTAATAACTATACATCACAAGCAAATTTAAATAAATGTCTTCAACTGCGTCTTCAACTGGTCAACAGAGGTAACATTCCTGAGTTCAAGTGGCAATTGATTCCATGGCCTTGGAGCAACTACAGAAAAAGCTCTATCACCAATTTTCTTTAGCCTGGATTTAGACACAGCTAAAAGATTCTGAGAACTAGAACGAAGTAAACGTGGGCTATTATGGTAGTGTAAAAGTTCAGACAGATAAGTTGGTGCCATGCCATTAAGGCACTTGTACACTAAAAGCAATATTTTAAAATGTATGCGATAGTTTAACGGTAGCCAGTGAAGTTTAAACATGATAGGAGTAATATGGTCAAAGTTAACGTAACAATGCGGGCAGCAGTATTTTGTATTAATCTTAGCTTATTTAACAGGTGTTTGGGAAGTCCATATAACAAGGAGTTAAAATTATCCAGTTTAGAGCTAATGAACGCGTGTACTAAAATTTCAGAGGTATCTTCTCTTAAGTACTTCCTAATCTTGGCAATGTTCCTTAAGTGGTAGTGGCAGGAGAGACAGATTTTTTTAACATGTTCCGTTAAGTTAAGACAATAGAGAGATTTAGCTTCGCGTTTACGGCTAACGCCAAACGGGAAACGTCAAGCCGCTGTTTGTTCTAAAACGTAGAAACTTGTGTTCTGTTTCTCGAACTCACTTCTCTCTTTTTCGTGTTTGCTCGATAGCTGTGGCCAACTGGTTGGAGATAAGCTTGAACCAAATAAGCTTCATTGTTTTTCATCAAAGAGAAAATTTCAGCCTGGCGTTTGCCGTTTGCCGTCAACGCGATGCTAAATCTCTCTAATGATCGATAGTAACCCCTAGATTCCGGGCAGAAGATTTGGGTTGAATCTTCTCATCGCCCACTTGGATGAACTCCAGGGCGGGCCTGGAACGAAATTGTGAGGTTATGAGGACAAGTTCAGTTTTCTCCTGATTAAGTTTAAGTCCATTATTCACCATCCAACAGTCAAGATCAGTGACACAGCATTCAACACGACGCTTGGCCAGTGAGAGATCAAAGCTACAGTCAGTTTTAAATGATATATACAGTTGGGTATCATCAGCGTAGAGATGATACCGTAACTTGTGGAGCTTAATGATGTCGGCAATGGGTGATGTGTATAGGAGATAGAGAAGAGGGCCCAGAACGGATCCCTGAGGTATACCGCGTTCCAAAGAGCGCTGTTTTGACTTACAGTCATTGACTTGTACGAACTGCTTACGCGACTTCAAGTAGGATTTAAACCATGCAAGTACAGTACCCTTGACAAAAAACGATCATGCAGTCTTGACAGCAATATCGAGTGATCTACTGTGTCGAAGGCGGCGGACAAATCCAATAAAAGAAGTATGACAGTCTTGTTATTGTCCACTGCACACAAGATGTCGTTCTGGACCCTCACTTAAGCTGTCTCAGTGGAGTGGAAGTTCTTGTATGCCGACTGGAACACCTCGTCCAGGTGGTGCGACATGACGTGATCTGTGAGTTGTGTGGAAGCTGCCTTTTCAACAAGCTTTGGTACTACTTTTAAGTTCGAGATCGGACGAAAATTTTGAAAATGTTCAAAGTCAGCGTCGGATTTCTTCAGCATGGGGGATAGTATAGCAACCTTCAGAGCATCAGGCATAGTACCAGTGGATAAGGACAGTTTGATGATCTTCGTAATAGTAGGAAGTAATACTGTGAAACAGCCTTTAAAAACTGCCACAGGTAGCGGATCAAGTTGACAAGATTTAGATAATGGTTTCTTTGAAAACTTTATTAATTCCTCCTGGGTAACCTCAGCAAAGTTGCAAAATTCGACACTACAAACCGTCGTATTTGGGAGAGAAGACCCGACATGTGCTCTCTCTCCTTTCCAAAAGCTCATGATGTATTTTGTCACTCTTGCTGTTGAAAAAGTCAGCAAATGAATTTGCCAAACCAGTGCTATCAGAAG
Organism: Pachyseris speciosa; assembly: GCA_016490735.1. NCBI lineage: Eukaryota > Metazoa > Cnidaria > Anthozoa > Scleractinia > Pachyseridae > Pachyseris > Pachyseris speciosa. Next base: position 488,126 of record JAEMWC010000131.1, read on the forward strand.
AGGAAGGATAGCGCTTGTCAGGTGTTTTTTGCAGAATCTTACTGACAGTCTTAAATAAGATCTTCTGATCTGATGAATGTTCATTGATGATGTCGTTGTAATATGTTGACTTCAGTGTATCAATCAGATTGTTGACAATTATACTCATGGATGAGTAAAGTTAACTCATGTAGTGAGTAGCTCACTCACGGATGAGTATTCTTTACTAGCTATTTTGAGTATCTGTTACTCAAAATAAGCGGTACAGTTTACTCAATATTTAGAGTCATTGTGGATTCAATGATTTACTCAATATCAACAAAACGCAGGGCCACCCCCACCAACAGTATCCATGAAAATATTCTAAGTCCAAGTAATGAGATGCAATACTTGAAGCGTATGCTGCTCTTTACGGATCGACTGCCAGGTTTACGCTCCGTACGGATCGACAAACCGTATAGCCACCCACTCCATCACATCCATGAAAATATTCTAAGTCCCAATAGTGAGGGTTCAGGCTTCTTTTCGCAATTGCATAAATTGCGTCCACAACTGCGAGGATCATTCTTCATTTGATTTCATTTCCGCAGTTCATATATGATTCATTTCATATATCATTCACACAATGAGATGCAATACTTGAAGCGTATGCTGCTCTTTACGGATCGACTGCTAGGTTTACGCTCCGTACGGATCGACAAACCGTATAGCCACCCACTCCATCACATCCATGAAAATATTCTAAGCGCCACTAATGAGATGCAATGCTCGAAGCGTATGCTGCTCTTTACGGATCGACTGCTTGGTTTACGCTCCGTGCGCCCCGTACGGATCGACACAGCACTTATATGGATCGATACGGTGGGTGTGTATTGGACAACCCTCACAACTGAAGGGCTCGGGGCAAGAACGTCCTTCCGGTTTTTGGTCGATATTCGATGTGCTCAAAAGTAACTGAAATTTGGCATGTGGACTTCATTCCAGTTAAAAAACATTGCTCTGTATTTTTTTCGCTGATTTTTTCTTCGTTTTCGAGAAATGACGCATGCAAAAGAAACCCCAAGTTTCTCCCGTCGGCGGCTTGTGTTTTATGGAGAAACAAAAGAAATCTGACACACCTGACACAATGAAATCACCGAACCGAAGCCGCTGGTTATTCGTTCCGATACAGTACAGTGATTTGCTAATTAGATCACGGCTTCTGCATTAAGCCCCGGCTAAACGATCAAAAACATTTTCATCCAACATCGTGTTTGTCAAACATAATGTTGGGTGGCTATTTAAGCCCTGGCCAAACTATCGAACAAAGTTGGATCCAACATCCAACATTGTTGGCTTTCTTTTCACTACTGCTTAAGTATAGTGTTCATAACTGCGATGATCCGTCACATATTTAACTATCCAACATTGCTAGACAAAACAAGCTACCGGTACAAGTTTGCGCAAAATTTAATTCAAAACATGTCGCTAAAACTGAAACGAAAAGCGCTTATACAACGTTATATGTGATGTTTATGGTACTAGAGCTGTTCGAGGACGTAAATGACGGTATCAAGCGAGTAAAAACCTTGGAATGTTAAGCGTATCAAGAAACGTGGATCAAGTTTGATAACAATAGGCCCAAAAAAAATGACCTAATATGGTCATTTTTGAACAATACCTGCAACAGGTTCAAAATACACGCGGGACTTTCGAAATTTCGGATTAGCATACGAGCGGCAAGTTTAAATGATCGGAAAGACCGAAGAAAAGACAAATAATCCCCGGGGGAGTGTATGCCGGTAGAGTTCTTTCGGTACAAAAAGTTACACTGGGGTGGCTGATGGCGATAGCGGTTACTATGAAAAATTTAAACACCAAATGAAATGAAGAATGATCCTCGCAGTTGTGAACGCAATTTTTGCAATTGCGAAAAGAAGCCTGAAAAAATTCAGGACTTCAACGGGGTTTGAACCCGCGACCTCGCGATTACCGGTGCGATGCTCTAACCAACTGAGCTATGAAGCCACTGACGTTGGGAGCAGGTCAATTGTAGTTTCATATGTTCCCGTGAGAGAAATGAGTGTGAATTCCTGTGAATTCCTGTGAAGTTGAGCCGGTACAATGGACCACGAGTGCAACTTCATGCAAAATTGTTGAATCTAACATCGTTGGACGATGTTGCACAGTGTTGAAATTGCATTTCATTAAGCGAACACGGTCACTGTGGAGAATTAAGAAAGTACAACACCAAAGCAAACTTCACGTGAAGACAGAAGCAGCATGCAAAGGTTAGCGGTAAGGTGTGTTAATAACACTTTTAGTTTCACTGACTTTGAGGCCAGTTTCTTGACCCTTTATGCCCTTAAGAATGAGTATTTGTGACATAACACAGAACAATAAAGATAGGAAATAAATTTTCCCAACAACTGTCATAAGATAATTAGGGGAACAGTCATGAATACATAGTGGAACCACGATTTAACGCGAAGTGCCAAGGACTGAGGGAATTGATTCGTTATATCGAGGTCCTTTCTATACATTTTAAAAGGTCGGGCTGAATAATATCGTTCGTTATTTCGAGGAATTCGTTATATATATGAGGTTCGTTAACTGAAATCGACGGAGGTTCCATTGTGTAGGTGGTTTTCACGTTACGTCATTGCCGCCATGCTGGAGGACGTAAACAATAGATCTCTCATTAGCTCCTTTTGTTCGTCCTCCAGCATTTGCACTTTTCACCATTGTTATCTGTGTGTCCAGAGATCTTATATACGTGTTCATGTGAGGGCTGTGTTACGTACAACAGTAGTCGCCGGGCAGTGGAAGTCGAGTTCTGATTTCTTTTTTTAAATGCAGAAAATTGTGACTCCCGCGGTTAAACAATCGGCGTATATTTTTCTTGTGAATTTGTATTTTCGCATCAAAAAAAAAGTGCTATTGATAATTATCGCACCTACACTAACTTGAAATCTACTTCGGGTGGGAAAGATTCCCTCGTTTGTGCATAGGCAATTTCAGGCTCTTAGAATTACTCGAAGAGCGAAGAAAAAAGAGAGGGCAAAATTTGAAATACAAACTTTAACAAAACAAATGCAGGCAAGAACTTGCAGTGAAGACATGATTTAGCGCTCACCGCGGAAATGGAACGACACAACTATGGGGTTCGATTTAGAATGCCTTATCCTTTATAGTTCGGATTAAGTTAGACTGAATGCTTTAATAATCAAACTCGTATAAAATTAGTTGACCGATTTCTCCTAAAAATGAAACTTAATGGTTGAAAACTTAGTAGTTGTCGGTGATTTTAATCTACACGTGGACTCTTCGCGCGATGTCAACGCAGTGCATTTTTGTGATTTAATAGCATCTTTTGATCTGAAACAATGGGTGACTATGCCGACTCACACAAGTGGTCATACCTTGGATTTAATCATTAATAGAAATCAGTGTAATCTTATTGAAGATGTTGTGATTCATGACCCTTTGATTTCTGATCATTACGCTATTTTTATGCATTTATTATTGCATAAGCCACAATTTCCAAGAAAGACTATATTCGAAACAGGAAGTTGCGTTCAATTGATTATGCTGAATTCAATGACACTGTGAAGTTGAGCCGGTACAATGGACCATTCAGTTGATAAGAGACAAAGAGCTGAAAAGGGTATGTTCCATAGCACAGTTATCATTGCAAGATACACCCACGATGATTAAGGAGATGATGAGAATGAGCCCGGATCAGTTCGTAGAAATTTTAAACGCTATTGAACCAGACAACTCAGACACTCTGCAAAGAGAGCACCAAAATAGCGATTAGGGATTGGTTAGCAGGGCGAACGTGTGCTCGCTTCAAGGTACAACTTTGTTGGAAGAGCGGCAAAACACTGCAACATTTTTTCATCGAGTAGAATAGATGGTTCCACGGTTTTTGGCGCCATATTAACTGGGGGGCAAACTCAGCTAAAATTACAGTAAATGTATGGGATTTTGACCGAATTTGAACCGCTATAACACCGCTTCAAAGAGGCGGATTTCCGCAGCGAAAATGTCTTTCAAAAGACATTTGTACTGACATTATTTTCATGAAGTATAAAGAACAGATTCAGGCTACAACGACCGTAAACGAATTTTTAAGATTTCATACAAACTGACCTCTCTAATCAAAACTATGCAAATTACCGCGAATTTAGAAGCCACATGAGAAGATTTAGAATTCTAATTTACGGACGTCGTACCTTCGTTAATGGCCTTATTTTCTGTTGAATGAAGGATATCAATAAAACCGCTAAAAGTAGTGGCAAATGTTGGAAATCCGCCTCTTTTTAGTGGCGCTACAGCGGTTCAAAGTCGGTCAAAATCCCATACATTTACTGTAATTTTAGTCTCGTTTGCCCCCCAGTTAATGGCGCCAATAACCGTGGAATCATCTATTGTTGGACGTAATGTTTGATCAAAAGCAAACTCTATCCAACACTGATTTGATCGAGCAAAATTGTTGGACGAACATCATCCAACGTGAGCGGCCAAACGGTCGAACAATGTTGGATCGAGCAAAGTTGGAACGTTGAATCCAACTTTGTTCGATAGTTTGGCCAGGGCTTAAACGGACAAGCAATGTTTGACCAAACACCAGACAAAGTGGGCCCGCAAAACGATTTTTGCGTGTTATCGCTGAAATTTCGGCGTTCATGTGGTTCATTTGGTTGCTTTTTACCGGCTGTGCACGATTTGTTGGTTGGGTTGGCTCAACGATCAAACATTTGTTCGTATATAAACGCGAATTGAATGAAAATGTTTGATCTGGATCAAACATGAGAACCAAGTTCAATGCAATGTTGAGAGATGTGGCTAAACGGTCAGACATGCTCGTGCAACACGATGTTGGTTGATCTTGAAACTGTTTGATCGTTTAGCCGGCAGAATATTTACGCTGTTTATAGCGTTTTTGCTGAAGTTAACCAATCATTCCAAATTAAGGGATTATTATTACTGACTGGTTAATTTTACAGTGTGCTACTACACGATAGCAGCAAAGAAATAAAAATCAACTTGAAACATAAAACTTACCAAGATTTCCCCAGTACTTTTCAGTGATGTAATCCTCACAGTGCGCGTTTTCAAACGCAAGGTAGAATTTATGTTTTCTAACACAGTCTCCATTGGGACAGCTGTTAGAATGGCCGAATTCACACGAACAAGCTCCATACACGTTAACTTTGATGAAGGTTTTCAGCTCACGGACAAAAGATAGTCGCAGCTGTGGAACACAGTTACTAACCATCCAAGCAACAAGTTCTGATTTTCCTTGAGTATAATCTGTCTTGGTCGCCATTTCACTGTTCTTGATTTCTTCTTCACTGAGTGGTTCGTAATTCCCATACGGTGCCCAAAAGTCGGAATCAGTCCTGTAAGTCCAGGTCAAGTTGAACAAGCCATTAGATGGCGACGTGTCAGCAGTTAATATCGGACTTTCCCATGAAGTGTACACCCAGCGCTGAGAAGTAGGTCTATTCTTCAATAATGATTTCAGTTCCTTAAAATTCGGCATGTCACGAGCGTGGAAAACAACGATGTCGCTCTCTGAAAACCTCGCTTTGTCTGACGTAATTTCAAATAGATCCAGCGAGCATTGCCGTTCCTCGGGTTGATACCAGACGCACTTGTCTCCCTTTTTCACCTAATTTGGATTTCCAAAAAACGGAGTGTACAGAAGAATTACCGTCTTTGATCTTCTTATTTGACGAGCGGAGTTGTTCTTCGTTACAGATTGCACGAACAGATATTGTCCTTTTAGTCCGCTAGCAGAGTTGTTCAGCCGAAACGGCCTCACAGATGCGGCATGTTTATCAACAAAGTGAAACTGGAACCTTATGAAAAGGACAATTAAAGCTGCACTTACGAGGAACGCAAGGAAGCTTCTTCGTATACTCATCCGCATGTTGCAAGTCCGTTCAGAACGATTCGTGAGAGAAGTGGACATGCGCGGCAACGTAGCACTGCGCACCACAAAAGCTACGATAAAGGCCCGGCCAAACGAGTGCAACATTATGCAAAATTGTTGAATCCAACATCGTTGGACGATGTTGCACAGTGTTGAAATTGCATTTCATTAAGCGAACACGGTCACTGTGGAGAATTAAGAAAGTACAACACCAAAGCAAACTTCACGTGAAGACAGAAGCAGCATGCAAAGGTTAGCGGTAAGGTGTGTTAATAACACTTTTGGTTTCACTGACTTTGAGGCCAGTTTCTTGACCCTTTATGCCCTTAAGAATGAGTATTTGCGACATAATACAGAACAATAAAGATAGGAAATAAATTTTCCCAACAACTGTCATAAGATAATTAGGGGAACAGTCATGAATACATAGTGGAACCACGATTTAACGCGAAGTGCCAAGGACTGAGGGAATTGATTCGTTATATCGAGGTCCTTTCTATACATTTTAAAAGGTCGGGCTGAATAATATCGTTCGTTATTTCGAGGAATTCGTTATATATATGAGGTTCGTTAACTGAAATCGACGGAGGTTCCATTGTGTAGGTGGTTTTCACGTTACGTCATTGCCGCCATGCTGGAGGACGTAAACAATAGATCTCTCATTAGCTCCTTTTGTTCGTCCTCCAGCATTTGCACTTTTCACCATTGTTATCTGTGTGTCCAGAGATCTTATATACGTGTTCATGTGAGGGCTGTGTTACGTACAACAGTAGTCGCCGGGCAGTGGAAGTCGAGTTCTGATTTTTTTTTTTAAATGCAGAAAATTGTGACTCCCGCGGTTAAACAATCGGCGTATATTTTTCTTGTGAATTTGTATTTTCGCATCAAAAAAAAAGTGCTATTGATAATTATCGCACCTACACTAACTTGAAATCTACTTCGGGTGGGAAAGATTCCCTCGTTTGTGCATAGGCAATTTCAGGCTCTTAGAATTACTCGAAGAGCGAAGAAAAAAGAGAGGGCAAAATTTGAAATACAAACTTTAACAAAACAAATGCAGGCAAGAACTTGCAGTGAAGACATGATTTAGCGCTCACCGCGGAAATGGAACGACACAACTATGGGGTTCGATTTAGAATGCCTTATCCTTTATAGTTCGGATTAAGTTAGACTGAATGCTTTAATAATCAAACTCGTATAAAATTAGTTGACCGATTTCTCCTAAAAATGAAACTTAATGGTTGAAAACTTAGTAGTTGTCGGTGATTTTAATCTACACGTGGACTCTTCGCGCGATGTCAACGCAGTGCATTTTTGTGATTTAATAGCATCTTTTGATCTGAAACAATGGGTGACTATGCCGACTCACACAAGTGGTCATACCTTGGATTTAATCATTAATAGAAATCAGTGTAATCTTATTGAAGATGTTGTGATTCATGACCCTTTGATTTCTGATCATTACGCTATTTTTATGCATTTATTACTGCATAAGCCACAATTTCCAAGAAAGACTATATTCGCCACAGGAAGTTGCGTTCAATTGATTATGCTGAATTCAATGACACTATCATGAATTGATCCCTGTTGGATGAATCACTGCTTGATTTGGATTTGTTAGTTGATTCATATCATCGGGTCTTGAAGTCTACCCTTGATGTTCATGCCCCCGAAAGTACCCGTCAGGTAGTTCTTCGTCCTTGTACGCCTTGGTATTCAACTGAAATTGATGTTCAAAAGAACATAAGGAGGAAGCTCGAACGTAAATGGCGACGTACAAGATTACCTGCAGATAGAGAACGGTATGTGTCTCAAAGCAATGTTGTTAATGACATGATTGCCTCTGCGAAGCACACATTTTATTCATCAGTCATCTAGGAGAACTCAGGGAACTCTGGACTTCTTTTTAAGAGAATAGAGAAGCTGCTGCACTCCAATCCGGTCCAGCGTTATCCATCTGGGCCTAACAACTGTTCTCTGTCCGAGTCATTCGTTGAATATTTTAGTGACAAAATTGTTAAAATTCGCAAAGATCTTGACGAAGTTGATGGAACTCTGAATGACGGTCAAGTTACCTCATGCAACGCTGAGTCTGAAAGCTGTCTAGCTAAACAGCTACTTAGTGAATTTAAACTGGTCAATGAGGAGGTCGTGCTCAAAGTCCTGTACACTTGATCCAATTCCATCTTCAGTGTTCAAAAGGTGCTGTCATTATCTGCTTCCAGTGATCACTCGTATAGTTAATTTGTCTCTTACAAGTGGCCAAGCACCTGATAGATTCAAGGTTGCCATGTTGAAACCATTGTTAAAAAAGAGTGGAGCTGATCATGAACTATTTTCTAACTTTCGTCCTGTCTCGAATTTATATTTTTTTGTCCAAAGTTATGGAGAAAGCAGTCGCAGCACAATTAATGGATCATCTTAATGATAATGAAGGCTTACTAGAAGAATTTCAGTCGGCATATAAATCTCACCACAGTACAGAGACTGCGCTTGTGAAAGTTCAAAATGATATTTTGAGGGCTATTGACAATAACAGATCGGTTATTTCATTATTGCTCGATTTATCAGCTGCGTTTGATACTGTCGATCATTCGATTTTGCTATCCAGACTACAGAATCGTTTTGGTATTAGGAACATTGCTCTTGATTGGTTTCATTCGTACCTTCACTCACGCGAGCAGTTTGTTTCTGTTAATGGAATTGAATCGTCGAAGAAGCATTCACCCTACGGGGTACCACAAGGTTCTGTGTTGGGAACCTTATTGTATTCTCTTTATACAAGTCCACTGGGTGACATAGCCAGGAAACATAGAATACTGTTTCATCTCTATGCAGATGACACACAGTTATACTTGTCGTTTACATCCAATTGTCCTGATCATCTATCTAGCACAAAGATGGCAGTAGAATTATGTGTTAAGGACATTGGTGACTGGATGCTGCGCAACAAACTAGCGGACTGCTAGCGGTCTAATGTCATGGTGTGGGTGTTAACATCGGAAGAGTAATGTCCTGTAACCAAATCGATATTACATCACGTAGAGCAATGGTGACCCCGAAACGTCCGACAGGCGACAACCAAATGCCCATCAAAACAAATGCGTGCGAAGGGTTCAATGAGATATGAAAAAACCCGTACTTGTAAATTTGTACTTTCACTCGTTCGTTTTCTAGCACATACATGTTGCGACAGTTGGAAGCACTTCAGAACGAACTGCCATTGTTGGTGAGTTTTCTTTCATTTTGGGACTTTTCTCATTCCCAAATCTTTCACACTGTATAGCTTGGCTAATGAATTCAAATTGTGGTGTGCCACATAATTGCGTAGGTCCGAGCTGTGTGTGAGGTCGGACCACAACACCAGGAATTACGTTCCCTACTCTTTTCGATCAGATTGCTGTGGGTTGTTTTACGTCGCCTTCCAGTTTTACGTGTGGAGGTGAAGGAGACAAGGCCAACAGCTTAACGTCACTGCACAATGACACGATCATCTGAACTGAAGCAGATGTTGAGCACACAGCCAGTTACCAACTATTTTAAGACCCTGGTTTGTGGTCCGATCTGGCTTTTGAGCCCGCGATCTTCCGCTCAGCAGCCCGGTGCTTTACCAACTGAGCTAACCGGGCGGCGGTCAATCTGGTACCCAGAGTCCTCAGGCTCTTTGGCCAGTGAATAGTCGCCTGGAGAGACTCTGGGATAATGGTAAAAAAAAATCAAATTTCTTGATTGGCTGGCCCGTAACGGCTTCAAGTGGTTCACCCCAGATTTTCTGGGAAAATGGTAGACTTTCTCAAAGTCGTTCGCTTGGTTTTCTAGTCTGGTGTGGTAGAACCCGGAGCTTTCGCTTTCGCTTTGGTCTAATATATGTATTGTTTCAATTCATGCAATATTTACAAATCAATAAATAACAATAATAATAATAATAATAATAATAATAACAAAAACAACAACAACAATAATAATAATAATATATAATACTTGTAAAAAATTAACAAGAAAAAAGGAGAAGTAAAAGCGGGTAGAGGCTATTGCTAATAGCTCCAGTGAAGAATCGAACTTGGACACTTGACCAAATGGATGACAATAATCTATTTGAACCAAACGACTATGTAAATGTATCTCTGCTCATTGTTTAAGAAAGGAAACGCTTACAGAATGGTTTAGAATTCAATTATGGTCAGAGAAACCTCCGAAGTGACTCATCGAAGCATCTTTTGCAGAAGCGAAGGTGGGCTTTGAAAACATCTTTACAAGATGCCCACGTTCTTTGCAGTGGCGCGTGTCGGATTACTCAAGTCACGTGCGCTGAAAATTGACCCCGAAACCGAATAAACAACAGGCAAAATGCCTTAACTCGGGCCTACATTTTATCCTCCAGAAATAGTGTGTCTCCTTTCGCGCTAAACTGAAAAGAAATGGGAAAGGTCTGTCCTTGTTACATCGAGCGCATTGTGATTATAAAGATGTTCGAGTCTGCATTTGTTCGGAGAGAATGTGCATGGAATCTTTATGACATCTGATTAACACATCCCTGTAAAATTGCAAAATCCCTTTACAGCTGAAGCTAAGAAAGTATTACTTAGCATCATTTTTATCAGGAAAAAGCCTCATCTGCATATACTCTCAAGACACTAATTTGCATACGCGACTACAAAACTAGTTTCGTCTAAAGACCTCGTCAGTTGGTCGCTATGATTGTTTTCATAAATTCTTTGTTACGAAACGTTACTGAAAGCTCCAAAACAGAAGCATGACACTGGCGTTGCATTTCACGCACTATTTTAGGTAGGATCAAGTCTAACACTACTGTGGACACCTGTTCGGTTGTAGAAATAGATCGAAAAATGCAAAGGTCTTCCTTGGCAGATTTGTGGTTGCAAACGCTTAAACGGAAGACAAAGTACGTAATACACGCCCTCTAAAAAAACACTAAAAACGACAACAACAACAACAGAAGTAGAAACAGAAATACGCTCTCAAAAAAAAAAAGAAGAAAAACTGGAGGCAGTCTTTTATTGCCGGTCTGGAGTTGACAACGTAAGTAGTTTGCGGTTTGTGGTGCTGTAGTTTGCAGTGGAATGAAACTGGAAGAAGACAAGAGTTTGAAAGCAAAATGTACGGCCTGAGTGCCGAAACGAATTTTACGCGCCCCTGATTTCATTTATTTTTTCGGTTACCCACGAAAAATTTTGACGGTTTCACCGTCAAATGTCAGTGTGGAAAAACAAAATACCAGAAAGCAAGATTATCAGTGCACCTACCTCTAACAGATCTGTTTCAGTACCTTTTCGGCCAGATCGAGTTAAAATAATTCAACAAAGAAAGTTGCAGATTCGATTATTTGTCATCGGTTTCCCCTAAAAAATAACTCCGTTGTCTGTGCTGCATTTGCAACCCCTTTCAAACGGTAGTAAAAACACAAGCTGTATATAAGCTGAAACACGAAAATGTGGTTTATCAAACGGAGTTGATAATGTAAATTGACCACCGTGCAGGGATTCGATTAGCTGTATATAAGCTGTTCTTTATTAAATATGTATTAGTTACCTGCAGCAAAAGGAAATGTAAACACATTTATGCGGTCAAAATATGCAGTATGACCTTTCAGCTCGTGGTAAAGAAACCGAAATGGCTTGCCGTGGCCCTTCAGTAACCTAACATTAAGAATTAATTTTACTCCATTATATAATCTTTGGAAAGCAACAATCTTAACAACACTTGGAATCTTTCTTTCTGCTTTTTTTCCTTGTTTCAACTGTTACTCCTTTTGTTTGTTTGTCTTGTTCTTTTATACCCCATTCATCGATGAATTTCTCCATGATTTCTTTGGTGATGCACTGGAAGGCCTCCTCTATACTTTCGTTTTCTTTTGCGCTGGTTTCAAAGAAACACATGTCGTACTCCTGCGCCAGTTTCTCTCCTTCCTCGTGATTCACGGCTCTTGGTTCTTGCAAATCGCTCTTGTTTCCAACCAAAAGTTTTATGACACCCTCTTTAGCATGCTCATCGATGTTCCGCAGCCATTTTGCAATGTTCTCAAACGTGCGTCTACGAGTGATATCATACACAAGCATAATCCCCATAGCGGTCCGATAATACGACACGCTAATGGCGTGAAAGCGCTCCTGTCCTGCCGTATCCCAGACTTGCAATCGCACTCGCCTTCCCTCTAACTCAATCGTGCGTAATTTGAAATCAATCCCAATCGTAGAAATGTAAGTGTTGTTGAAAACGTCTTCGGAAAACCGCCACATCAGACTTGTTTTACCGACGCCGGCATCTCCAAGGAGCAAGATTTTGAACATGTAGTCGTATATCTCGCGATTTAATAACTTTTTGTTGGTCATGATGTATATGTGCTAGACTCGAAAGAGCTTTAGTAGAATTCTTATGACTGTCACGTGCAGGTGGCACGCAAAGTTTTAAGTTCTCTGATTGGTCTAAACTGAAATTACGTTAAAATACTTCAGTTTAATCGAAGGTGTTAGTTGTCACGAAACCATTGGAATGTAAATCGAGAATCGTCGAATTTATACTTTTTAGTTTTTTTTTTGGAAACGGAAAGATCACATTCGACAAGATCCTCACTTCGCTTGTGTTTGGCCTGTTACATCAGGGCCCGGTTGTTCGAAAGCCGATTAACTTAATCCAGGGTTAGCGTAAACTTTGGCTGCAGTTTTTAACTTTTGGATGAAAGTTTCTTTTGCTGCTTTTTGCTTTTCAGCATTGATGTCCTCTAATCTAAAATTTTGCAGAATATCAGCGCTGAACTACAATAGTAATAGAGGGATGATCCCCGTCACTGTCGAGGTAAAGTCGAGGTGTCGAGGTAAATCATTAGTATTCAAACTGCCTAAGTAAAATTGCGTTCCTGCATACTAATAAGGAGATAGGCATACTAATGAGCGTCACTTTAGTACAATAGCAACAATAAAATTTGGTTTATCAACGGAGTTGATAATGTAAATTGACCACCGTGGTCAATTTACACGGAGCGAAGGGCTAACGTTCGAAACGTCAGCTAATCGAATCCCTGTACGGTGGTCAATTTACATGATCAACTCCGTTGATAAACCAAATTTTCGCGTTTCACTCCCCCACCGACGCAGCACCACAGTTTCTTTAGAAACTAATCCCCTTTAATCAATAGCAACAATAGACCTGCTCAAACTATTCCACTATTCGTCAACACGGATTGGTCAGTCAAGACTCTAAATAAAAACGCGCTTTCCGTTGGTAGCGTCAATCTTGCAATTCGTTTGCTGGGAAAAACTTTTCTGCGAAATTTTTAAATTACTTTTAATTACTTTTAAAATAGCTTGCTTAACCGTTAACGATTTCCAAGTTGCTTTGAACGCTTGTGTATCTGTCTCTCTTGCTTTCCGCTCCATTAGTCACTACCTAATTATGCAAACATGTAGTGCCCTACATTTACAAACGAACTCTACAGTAAAGAAGCCCATGGGACAACCTTCTACAATTCAACAACGACAACAGACGGCTTAAGTTGTTTTGAACGATCAATATAACCACGCGAGTAATATATGACAGGATTTCTGGGAGACAAAATATACTGTATTAGCAAAATGAATAAAAATCAATCAATAAAGTTTCTATCTCTTGCAAAAGCAATTAAACTTTCCCTCGCCATATATTTTCTAGTTAAGTTATGTAAAGTTGTGTAAGAGATTTCCCTCCTCCTTCTCCTCCTCAATTCTATCGTTTTCCCTCCTCCTCCCCCTCCTCAATTCTATTGTTCCCCTCCTCCTCCTCCGCAATTCTATTGTTTCCCTCCTCCTCCTCCTCCTCAATTCTATTGTTTTCCCTCCTCCTCCTCCTCAATTCTTTTGTTTTCCCTCCTCCTCCTCCTCCTCCTCAATTCTATTGTTTCCCCCCCTCCTCCTCCTCCGCAATTCTATTGTTTCCCCTCCTCCTCCTCCTCCTCCTCATTTCTATTGTTTTTCCTCCTCCTCCTCTTCCTCTATTGCTTCCCCTCCTCCTCCTCAATTCTATTGTTTTCCCTCCTCCTCCTCATGTGCCTTGAATGACTGAACTACTGTAAGTGTGGCGGTTTGTAACAGATCACTAATACAAGGGGACAAACCAACCGAGTGGTCCAGCGCAGTATAACCCCATTACCAAAGAAAGGAGATCTGAGCAACACACAAAACTACCGTGATATAGCACTACAACCTATTGCAGCTAAGATATATAATACGATGCTCTTAATCAGGGTCCGCCCATATCCTGATCCTATTTTTTCGGATAAACCGGAATGGTTTCAGAGCGAATGGATTCACATTAGGTCAAATAATAAGACTCAGGAGACTACTGAGGGAATCAAGGCTAAAACCTTAACAGCTGCACTGATATTTGTGGATTTTAAGAAGGCCTTTGACACCATAAACAGGAAGAAGATGCTTGTCCTAACCCCGGGGGGCCATTCCCAGAAAAATTGGGTTGGGGTGTGCGGCCCGCTTCCTGAAACCCTTTCAGACCAAAATCTGCAATTTTTCCTACCCTATTTCAGACCTGACCAAAAATTCGATACCCTATTTCAGATCTATTTCACGTATACGGTTGGCATAAACATAATTAAAAGACAAAAAAGAAGGGCTTTAGTTGATGGTCTTACCGCCTAATGATGAATTAGCTTCTTCTAAAAAACATACCCAATTCAAGACTAGAGTGCACAAACCGTACCCTATTTCAGACCAAAATGGTCAAAATCAATACCCTATTTCAGACCAAAACGGCTAAAAAACATAGCCTTTGGGGCCGCAGATAACTATATAGCCCACATAAGGGATTACAGCCCCCCCCCCCCCGGGGGGATAACCCTGGATTACGCGACAGAACTGCGATAGACGGTTATGAGGACTTGGGATTATGCCGCACAAAAACAAAAAACACTGACTTAGCTTTCTTTGCCTCTTGTTTTTGTCATGTCGTTCCGAGTTACATTTTTTGCATATTCTGTCAAGTTGTAATTAGTTATATTTTTAGATTTATGTCACATTGCAATTAGCTATTGGGTTCTCGGTATTTATATCACACCCAATGATGGGTTCTTTTTTGCTTGTACTGACAATGGATGTAGTTAATCCAAAACACGTCTACCAAATTCAAAATTGTTGTTATGTTTATTAGAATTATTTCAATTATTCAGGTGTTTAAGATCCATGGTTTTGGTTCAGTGCTTTCGCTCACCTGTACATACCGTAAATACCCTATCAAGCCCCTGGGGGCTTATTTCATTTCAGGCTTCATTAATGGGGGGATTAATAGAGAGGGGAAGGCTTATTACAACAAAAAAACGACTGCCGAACGGGGGCCTTTTAAGAGAGTTGGGGTGGGGTGGGGGGTGGTGGTAATAGAGAGCGGGGGGGTAATAGAGCTTTTATTTATTTATTTGCCATTTTCGCAATATTTACAAATAATACACCTAAGTTAGTGGCGAGGAGACCTCAGGAAACCACAAGGCTTATAGGAGAGGCCACCTCGAAGAATAATATAAAAGTATAATTTGGTGCTGAGTGAGTGTGGCATGACAAATTCAGGATTGTTTAAGTAAAAATTCTAACACTTTTTTTCTTGAAGGTAAGAAAACTTGCTGAACAGGTAATTGAAGTAGGGAGAGAATTCCAAATCGTAGGACCTTGAAAGAGAATTGTAAATTGCTTTATGTTTGTACGACAGAAATGAGGGTGGTAACATCCAGCCATTCTGGTGCCATAATTATGAATTTGACTACGTGTCTAAAACAAGTTGAGGAACATTGGAGGCAACAACTGATTGTGAGAATAAACATAAACTTGGCTATTTGAAATGAGTTCACTTGAAAAATATCGAGGATACCCAATTTAGCAAACAGTGCTCGATAATCGGAATTGGTGATGGCTCGCACAGCACGCTTTTGCAGAATGAAAATCCTATTTAAGTTGGACACATACGTGGACGACCAAGCAGAGTTAAGCCCCGGCTACACGTTGTAACATTGTTAGAAGAGCACGTCCCAACATTGTTGTAAGAACGCTTCTTACAATGTTGGATACACATATAACATTTTTGGAAACACGTCACTTCGGGGGTGTGACTTCAACAATTTTCACCTCTGCCATTAGGCTCTAGGATTGGAGACTGGGCCCTTAACTCAATACAACATTGCTGAAAGGGCGGCTACACGCTTCAACATTTGTTGTATGTTGGAGAAAATGTTTGATCGAAATCAAAACATTCTTCCAACAAAAAATGTTGAACAAACGTCATCAAACATGCATGCTACACGTTCTAATATTGTTCACCCAACAAATGTTTTATAACAATGTTTGAACGTGTAGCCGGAGATTTACACTAGGTGATATAGGGATAAATTAACGCGTAGTACAGAGATAGTTTGTTTTTTGCTGATAGGTAGAATCGGGCCCTGAATATCATACCAACTGACTTTGAGATTTGTTTGGAGTACCTAATGTGGTGTTTCCAAGTAAGGTGCTCGTCCTATATGCACTCAATAGCTGAATAACTCGAGGGTGAAAATTTTAGCATTGTAAGCCATCAGCTGACTTAGTGAAAATGAATGATACCTTATCAATAGACCTTTTTCATAATGACGGACGATTTTAATTATTCTTTTGTATATGTGTTAATTAGCCCTACTAACCTCACTTTAATGAAAAAATTCTATTGAATTTTGCACATGCTGACGAGGCTAGTAGGGCTCATTATCATAAGAATAAAAGAATAATTTGTCGGGCGCCATTATGAAAAGGGTCTATAGCAAACCAAACGAACTCAATTAACTGAAACAGTGTTGGGTCGTAGCCAGATGGAAATTGTCACTGAGGCAATGTGTACAAAGAACACCTCTTAATATTTCCGTCAATGTATAGCCTCGTACAGGAACATCGAAGAATGCTTACACTGAAACTACATGACCTGCTTATATATTTTTCGTAAGATGCACACACAACGAAGGATAAATACAATGTAAATTCAAAATTATTGCAGAGCAATAAGCTTGGATTGTCATTGCCTGACACCTGTTCAGTTACTGATTAATGTTCAATTCTCTGCGACAATGCGTGTTTGATTCTCAGATAATGAAATGCAAGTCGTCATCATCATCATCATCATCTTTATTTTTTCACGAAATTTTATCATAAAAATGCTCTTAATAAAAGCCGTGACTGAAACTATTTAAACTAAATTTAAAATTTAATTACAACTAAGTTAAGAAAATATACAATCTCTCCCGTGCAGAGAAGTTTTGAAAATGTTCAAACTAGGCTGGTGTCTGATCATTAAGGGGACCCTGTTCCACAGAACAGATCCCCTGTAATGTAGGCTACCTTTTGCATATTCAGTTCTCGGTCTAGGAATGTAGTAATTTGATCCAGAGTTTCTCAGATTGTGTGTGAACGGTCGAGATGTTGTTAAAGATTTGCTTTAGATACAATGGGAAAAGATTATTATGAATTTTGTACATAAGTACAGCCAGCTGTTTTAATCTAAAGTTTTCTTATCTTTCCCAGCCAAGTCCATCCAACAAGTCACTTGAGTGAATCTCAGTCAGAAAGGGTGACAATCCTGGCGGCTCTATTTTGTAGTTTTTGAAGTTTGTCAGATAAGCTCTTGCCAATCTTGCCCTAGACGGGGCTAAGTAGGGTAGTGGGCAGTGTTCTGTGCTAGTGACTCAGAAAAATGAGGTCTGTTATAATTTTCCATAACTCATTTCAGAGAAAACACCTGATCATTAAATATTTATCATCCACCATTTGTCACAAATCGCTCTAAGTGGGTTCCCAATACCACTGAAAAGAGTTTGCAGGTAGGAAGGCTCAAATATTTGGTGTTAATTGGCATCATTATCAATTTCTTTCAACGTTTTTTGAGCCGTTCAAGTCCTAATACACTCCTGCTCATTTGTTAAACATTACATAACTGCTACTGGATTCTGCAAGAGTAAAGGCATTAAGTCTGAATGTTTCTAGCTTAATGTAGGGATAAACTACTATACCTGAAATGCAATAATTTACCCTCAAGCTTTATTGAGTGCATTGGAAAAAATACTCAATTCTGATGGGCAAGAGCCAGGGCTGTAGCTAATATGAGGTTAACCCAGGCACTTGCCTCAGTAAAAATGTTGAATGTATGATATTTTCGTTCCGCATTGTATGTTTTACAAAAAAATAGGCAGTCTATGACTACATGTGCCTAGTGATATGAAAAATAGTATCATCTGCAATGACTATATGATACAACAACAACAAGAAACTTTATTGTGAAATAAGTATCAACTGTAACAATTCATGATTGAACAAGAACTAAGTAATAAAAACATGGAATGGTACTTTCTATTTATAGTAATTATGCTATAAACTTTTATAATAAATTTTGTTATAACAACATGAAACTTTATTGTGAAATAAGTATCAACTGTAACAATTCATAATTGAACAAGAACTAATATAAGTAATAAAAACATCTAATGGTACTTTCTATTAATAGTAATTATGCCATAAACTATTAGACTTGTAAAAAGAGTCTTATGGTTGTCGAGTAGAAATTTGACCAGACTCAAACTTCACTATACAGCATCAGAGTTGTTGAGTTGTGTATAATTTGGCACCTGAAATGGTGTGCAAACACACGTTTGATGTTGTATACTGTTGTATAGTCTACAAAGTCGAGTACGTTTGCAGGTTTTAGCATTTTCATCATATAGGTAATATTGTTGCATACAACGCATGATTTGGTAATTTTCAAAAATAAAGTCAACACAAGAGCCTTCAGCAAGAGTGTCATTCAGTTCCTTTGGTAAATGAGGTTGATGTCTTTAAACAAATCTTTCATCTCAAGAATAGCTGTGAAAGAGTTTGTATTAGGAAAGTTATTCTATATGGCTTTTGGAAGAAACTGATCTACGACATGCATAGAATTACCTACAACCATCTGTACTGTGCCAGCATTTAGGAACAAATCTAAGGGGCGCCGTTTGTAAATTTATTATTTAGACTAAATTCATGCCGTTTTTTTCCTTATTTATAAATAAAGCTATGTCTTACAAAATTATTTACATATCATGAAGTTAGGCAAAGCAGTCGTAAATCTCTTATTTATAAGTAATGAAGTTTGCCAGTTGTGCAAATTTATTATTTATAAATAATGAAAGTTCAGGCCATGAGCATAATTCTATGATTTATATATAATGCCTTTTGCTGTGCTGCATGAATGTCATTATTTATAAATAATGACTTAAGCGCTTGGCAAATGTCATTATTATAAATAATGACTTAAGCAGCGCTTGCAAAATTCCATGATTGAATTTTGCGGCGAATGGCAAATTCCATGATTTATAAATCTGACTTTAGCGGCGCTTGCAAAATTTCATGGTTTACAAATAATGAATTTAGCGGCGCTTAGCAAATTCCATGATTTATAAATCATGAGTTTAGCGGCGCTTGCAAAATTTCATGGTTTACAAATAATGAATTTAGCGGTGCTTGGCAAATTCCATGGTTTATAAATCATGACTTTAGCGGCGCTTACAAAATTTCATGGTTTATAAATAATGAATTCAGCGGCGTTTGGCAAATTCCATGGTTAATCATAAAAATTACAATTTCCTCTAATGCGATTGGTTTAAAAAGCTCCTATTTTCCACTAATTCATGTGCCAAGTTGTTATCGGACAGTTTGTTATTGGACACTTTGTTATTGGACAGTTTGTTATCGGACAGTTCAATAAGCCAATCACATTTAAAGTAGTATTTTAAATCAACCAATCACATTCAAAGTTATAGTTTAAATCAACCAATCACAACCTAGGTTACAATCACCATACATTTTGATCGTTGTCAATTTCAGAGGGACATTAAACAATTTACGCTTCCTTTGTCAGTCTTCTAATGCAAAATTTCCTTCCCTTTTATAACTTGGCTCTTCTTCTTTTCTCGGAAATTTTAATTTTTGTGATTAATTGGTAATAAGACTTTGTGTCGTCCAATTCGGTCTGTAATCATACTCGTGATAAACAAATCGGACTCCCGCTGCGCGGTCGTCCGATTTTGTTATCACTCGTATGATTACAGACCGAATTGGACTCCACTCAGTCCTATTACCATTACTTATAAATCATGAATTTAGCGGCGCTTGCAAAATTTCATGGTTTATAAATAATGACGTGGCGGTTGGGCGCCAAGTGTAAAAATACGCCAAGTGTAAAAGTACGCCAAGTATAAAAATATGGCCGCCAAGTTTAAAAAATATTATTTACTCAACAGTTTGGTGCAATTTTTGGTATTTCGTACATCGCAAATATAGTCGATTGGTCATAAAAAGGGAGCTTTCGCAACGACGACGGCCGAAAAAGTCGCTTTCAAAATATAAATTCTCGTTTTTGTATAAACTCTTTCGCGATTATTTCAATTTGTTTAGCTAGTAAGATGTTAACAATATAAACCAGGGACTAAATTACTATAAACGGCGTTACAGCAAGAGAAAGAAAGTGACATTTACCGTAACGCACTCACCTAAAATTTGGTCATTTCAGGGTAATGACAATCTGCGAGCCAGCGAGCCATGCGAGTCATACGTGCGAGCCATACAAAATTTTGAAAATTGGAAAAAAAATGTAGCACAATAGGTTCTTTGCAGGACTTGATCACGTGCTTGGATACCACATAGCAACGCACTGCTGGTGAGCAAGCAAACCAGTGTCACGCTCATGTGGTGTCAATTCAAGCGAAGCGAACTTTAACCTTTTAGTGGAAAACACCCCAAAACACTTGAAGTTTAAGGACGGCAATAGAGAACTATTGTGACTTTTGTTTCATTGAACTTCGATTTCCTCTGATTTACCTTTTTTCTGGGAGTAGCCCGGCGAAAGCCCCAATATATGGCAAGATCGATATCGATATGGCCGCTTCTCCAGGACCGAGTGACGGTAAGTTATTTTACAGTCGTATTTCGATCACATAAAACGTAAATCGCGATACAGAAAACTGTTTTCAGTGAAAGGAATTATCTTGGCTCGAATCTAGAAGTTTATGATCTCTATTTCCAATTTTATGTGTTGATTTTTTCTTAAGTTCGTCAACTACAACTAGTGTTGTTATATACCTACACTTTCACTCAACAAAAGGAGTACTGCGATTGGTTGATTCTTGGTCACGTGCCCCTGACCAAATTCAAATGTATCCCGACCAGCAAGGGAGACTTTTGTCTGATTGGTTGATTCTTACCCTTGAATCCAGGCTCCTCTACACGCGCGCCAAAGAGATTTCAGTGTAAACAAACATGGCCGCCGGTGAAAAGATGTACTGGATCACTTATTCTATTAGTATATTTTGGATAAAATATCAATGTTCATGTGTCGCTCTCTTTCCTAATGATAGTAAAAATTGGAAATGATTTCTTAAGGACCATAAAATGTTATTTGTACAAGTATCCGCTCTAGTGTACAAGCGGATTTTTCGTGCGTGGAGGTTCATGCGGCGTGTAAGCGTGAATATGTTGGGGGAAAAAACGGTTTGAATGAGGAGCGATCTGCTCTAAAAGCAGGAATACCGGGTTGGGAAAATTCTTTATGCCGTCAAGTTTACAAAATGACGAAGCACTTCATAGCTGTGTCAGAGGTCAGCGAAAGTTCAACGGCGGCTTTGTCAACAGAAGACCGATGTGCTTCGAGGTTAGTTCTATAAATTAAACTGAACTACGTACTTTCACGGGCTCTTTCTGTACAACATTCAGTGAGTTTTTCGGTATAATTTAGACTCAGTTTGACAGTGATGTACACAGAAAAGGTCAAAGCGCAGGAAAACCATTTCTAGTGAAAATAAGCGGAAGTGTTATTTTTAAAATGTATTGGAAATATTCAATAATTGAAGTTATATAAGCTTACATCAAGGAGCTCGTTTATCAAATTTCATGATTAGGCTAGGTTAGTGTATTAGGTTTTCAACTGTCTAACAGTGTACCGGACAAAGCTCCTTATACTTTTTTAAATAAAAGCAGAAAGCTCTTAATGTTAATTTTAAGATTCAATCACTGCAAAGACAATCACTAATGAACTGCTACATTTGACGTATGATCAACAGATTCCCTTGTTTCTGCAACTGGGCTTTTGCTGTTTAACATTTTTAAACTATATAATTTAGGCTTTGCTTGGATCATAGTTGTGCTCGGATTAAGAGTAGACTGATGTGCATGGAAAACGTTCGAGTATAGGGAAACCATTTCAAGTCAAAATAAACCAAAGTGGTTATATTTTTCGAGTAATTTTGCCCATTGGAATAACTGAAGCTTTGTCCATTGAGGAGCTCAGATTTCTTGGTAATTCCTCACTTGATCTGTTGGGCTTTGAATTGGCTGCTGTTGCAAAATAAACTCACTGTTATACTTTTCTTCATAAATAGTGAACCCTCATGTTCATTTTCATAATAAACTGCCGCCCTTACCTGCTTGCTTTGTTTGTTCTAAGAATGGAATTATAATTAAAATTTTCTACATAAGCTATGAAACACAACTTGCCTCTGATCTTCTGGTTTATTTCGGAGAAATCTTCTAAGAAGTGAAAAGGCCCTCAGAGCTAACAATATCTTTTGAGTTTTATGCTGCTGCAAATATTTTTGATTCATTTTGTTTTGCATGACCTCCTCCCAACATTCTGATGATAGTAAAAAGAATTTTACTAACCAATCTACAAACGCATTGCTGCTGTTTTGCATTAGTTCTGTTTTGATCGTTCACTAAAATATTTTTTTAATGGTAGAGGTTTGTTTTACACTGTTGAAGTAAGAGGCCTGATATGTAGTAGTTTTACTTGAAAGACCAAAATGTGTTCAAGTTGAGTTATAATAAAACCATCACTTGTGCAAATCAACAATAAATGAGGGATTCATTTCAACAAATATCATGAGGAAAAACCACAACTAGTGAAATTACTTGTGACACAATAATCTGTGTAAGTAACATTCACCATAGGAAACTACTATTTTCTTTAGTTTTTGAAATATTAATAAAAGTACATTACAACACATTAATAAAAACAAATGTAAGTACATCAACAATTCTTTGTAGAGATGATCAAGTCTAAATAGTGATGATTCAGTTAAAAGAGAGGTTACAAATGTATATGATTACTTTTTATTCAACAATTTTCATTCAGGTGTTAGCCAGAAGGGTGTCCATTTAGCTAATATTGTAACACATTTATTCCACCTCTGCTTCCCCTGCAAGTGAAACAAAAGAAAAGCACATTTGTATGTATTGAATAATCAAATTTGCAAAAGAATTTTAAATAAACAACACAATTTAAGATTCAAAATGATGTTTCAATATGAAAATTGAGTGAGTTGATGCAACACCAAACAAAAACTTGTAAAATGTTTTGGTGTTTTTTCAGTTAATTCCTAACATGTGTTGAAGGATCCAGTTGCTAAATTGCCTTCTTCTGGTTGTGTTGATGTTGCAAACAAAAACAGGCTATCATAATAACAGAAGAATTGGTGAAAATGTAGCATAATCAGCTGTCAGGTTGGAAATTCTTCTGCCATCCTATCACTTAAAATCACTACTCCTATGAATTCTCCTGATCTGAAATAGTTTTACGTTCTCTACCCTCTTAATTTGCAGTCAAACTCAAAATTACCTGAGAAAAGTAAGAAAAAGGATGAGCAAACAGACGTAAAGCTGCATTAAGGGGGCTTGACCAAGGCATATTGACAAATTGACGAAAACGAATTCGAGTAGCATCCATCAAAGGCGGAACAAACTTGCTCGCGCAAGAATCATCTTTGATTGAAAATTTGGTCTATCACTGCAGTACTTAAATTTCTTTCGTTTCGGTCAAAGTATTGAGATGGCATTAGAGAATCTCTTCTCCTGGCCGATCCCCGTATCACGAATTAGTTATTCGGGAATACACAAAAATGTAGTCGCAATCAAATCTCGAAGCACAATTTAATTTCACTAGCGAACGACTGTCCTGACAACAAACGCCAAAATAAGTTAACGGAATGGTCTACAAAGTTAAGATTTAAAACAAAATAAATTTGGAGTAAGTGCAACTTGGTGATAACTTAATATTGATAGTAGATTATAATTTGCGAAATCTAGGCAGGGTAAAAGCGTGAGCCTAAAAATCCAATATTTTGAAAATGAAATTTGATCAACGAAGCTTTGTCTGGCTAGGGTGAATAGGGGGTGCACCACGAAATTACACCAGATTTTGCTAACAGGTAGTACACTAACAGAAGTATCCCCTGTTAATGGGAATTCCCATATCACGAAGGGAAACAAAAGTCTCGGGGGTATGATGACAAACTTTTAGTTGAGGTAATACAAAAACTAAATTTACTAATCAAACCATTCATCTTGCCTGACAACAAAGATCATGGATATGAAACGACAGCTGTAACCATCAAATGGAAGGATTAGTTAATTGCAGTGTTGTATTCGACTTTCATAAAGAAATGATGTAAACGAAAACGGTAAGATTATCTTGTTGAACAACACCATGGAATTGAAAATGATAGCAAAACGATTTCTTCCTTGGCAGAAAACGAAGCAAATAAAAACCTAAAAAAACAAACTCAAGGAACCAAAGATGGGTTGTACTTACCACAAAAGTCCCACTTGTTTAGCTTGACATTAACTACGATCTGAAGCAGACTCTTGGACGGCAGAAAAATGCATCGACACTGGGCTCGTCAAATACTCGTTGCAGACAAACCGCCATCTTGACCGTCGACACCTCCACACGAACAGACCTTTACCGACCGCAAAACTACGACAATTGATGTCACACCCCAATTTTTTTCTTCACCGTAAATTGCTTTTCGTGGTAATATGTTTGATTTGGCTTGCTGACGACCTGTTTAAGAATGCCTTATCTTTAAAGTTTTGGTTGTCAAATTCAACAGCACACAAAACCGCGTGATCGTCGAAAACTGAGAAAACAAAAAAAATTTACGCGCCTGCGCAGTCAAAAGTCTCCCTTGTTATCCCGACCGGGATACAATTCCGCAATTGTTGCCCGCGCGCCCGGATACAGCAGCACGTGATTAGTGCATGACTAAAAAGTGGCATGATCTTCAGCACGTGCTCACGTCAGCTTGATTGACGAGGCGGACCTGAGAACACTGCCAGTTTTCAGTTTTATAAACCAACGATAATACAAACGTTATGGGACCCGAGACTAAAAGAAAACGTTTTTCTCAAGTATCAGCCGAAGAAATTGAGTATCTAATAGGAGGAAAAGATTCGGAAAATACAAGGAAGGCATGTTCTACTTTTTCAGGTACTTTTAAACGTTTGTAAATTATTCATTCGGCAGGCTTGTGAATAAAGACGTGTTTTTGTAATGCCGTCTTTGTTTGTTTGCCAGTTTATTTTGCTGTGATTGCTGAAGGGAAAGTCTCGGTATATAACAAAGCACTTAATGTATGATCCCTCGGGAAACTAGTTAGTTTTGTTTTCCCTCGAGTCCTGATGTTTCCCTCGACTTCGTCTCGGGAAACATCAGGACTCTCGGGAAAACAAAACTAACTGTTTCCCTCGGGACCATACATTAAGTGTATATTGTTTACCTTCCCGCTCGCCATATCAGTCTTCGATACTACTGACTCATTATTATCATCTGTTGTCAAACTATTCGCATTGTGTTATCAACACAAAACTAAAAAAAAAACTGTTTCCGCCGACTTGTCAGCATTTCCCGACCTGACATTTTCTGAGGTTGAAGCGTAATTGCCCAGAAAGAATCTGGCTGCCGACACACCACCAAAGGCTATAAGTTTTTCGCTGAGCCTGGGTATTTACACGATGTGAAAGGTAAGTTCTCATAGAGTGAGAAAATCAATTGTTAATTTATGCCCACGCTCCTTTTTGATAGTTGCAGTTGTTTTTAGTTCTTATAAACAAAAACCTAAGATCAGTTTTTTTCTCTTTACAGTGTCTTATGAGCAGGGTTCTGCTAATAATTCACTGCCAAGTGCTACCGCTCAATGAGAAAGAGTGAACTCCCCCATCAACTCCACCTAATTGTTGAGGTTGATAAAGCCATTTCTGGAAAGTGCTCTTGTGTGGCAGGCCTTGGGGGCTACTACAATCATATGATTGGCCTCCTGTACTATTTGGCACATTGCAAGCAACTGGGTTTCTCATCTCTTCCGACGACTTAACATGTACTAGCATGAAAGAGCGGTGGAGTATTCCAAGAGAACGAAAAATTGGAAATCAAGAAATCCAAAGTGTTTTGGTCAAGAAACCACGGCCTGGGGCTAACTACAACCGATATATAAAAAACACTCTGTATTCACCAGGCAATACAGAGTACTAGATCAGAGCCACTACAACAGTGTTGAGCCAAAACCCCTCATAGCAACTATAGCTCCTGGAGTTAATGATCCCTTACAACTGGTACCTACCAAATTTGGTCATGCTGTGAAGGGAAGTGTAATATCATATCAACAGAAGCTGTCTGAGGAGTACTTGATAAACGACTACTCCTGCACTTCTTTCCCAGATTTGCCTCTTCCAAATGCTGAGATGCGATTTGCAAATAATGTGTCTGTGTGTCTCCAGCAAGACAAACTTACTGCACTGGATGTGTTGAGTCTCTCCAGACAAACTGCCATTGAAGTAGAGGAAAAAACAAGGGCACAGAGTCAGAGTAGTCTTTGGACAATGTTAAGGAACAAAAGGATCACAGCTAGCAAATTTGGACAAGTTGCAAAAAGACAGAGCAACTTTGACAACCTAGTTAGACAAATTAACCCATCACGTCATGTGGTCAGAGCACCTATGCAGAGAGGCTTAGATTTAGAACCCCGGGCTGCATTTATATATGTCAGCGTAGCCAACCAAAACCAAGTCAATCTCTTCCCATCAGGGCTGGTAATAAATCCAAAATGTCCATGGTTGGGGTGCACTCCTGACCGAAAAGTGTTTGATTTGAATGCTGAGA
>JAEMWC010000131.1:520000-557500 GCA_016490735.1 Pachyseris speciosa
ATACCTTGAGAACAATTTTACTCCTGAACAAATTGCTCGACTTTTCTGTGTGTCTACCAAGACAATCCGACGACGCATCATTGAATATCAACTCCACTTTGAAAAACACAGTTCTCTAACCGACGCAGAATTGGATGATGTTATTTAAGTATTAATTCTTTCATTGTCGTATTTGGGATTCCAATGCTTGCTTTATATTTCGATATATTGATGTGTATTACTGGTCAATATATATTGGTTTGGCAAAATTTATACATGAGGGTGAATGCTGTTTCCAAGAGCTTACAAAGTGGCATGATTTAAGTAAGGGAAACAACATTACCAAATTTTTTCAAAATGTAAGAAGGCTTATAGATTATCAAATAATTTAGTAATAACATCTTGACCAGGTGTTATTTTTTATCCAAGGTTTTATCATGTATGTTTTAGTATAAATATTACAGATTAATATTTTTTAAATTATATTTCATAGAAAAACAGCATATTGACTATATAACAACAGCTGGATTCCCCGGCTACTTTTTGCACGTCTCCACCTAACTCAAAAATTAGTGACAGCCCTGCATGTATTGATAATGTATTTTTAGTCAATGCCATAGGTGTATAACTTAAATGAATAAAATATTGGTGTACCAATACTCAGAGTCAAACCTATGACCTCTGGCTTTTTAGTCCATAGAAACATTCTGCATATGTTCAATGAAATATTGTTATGTTATATGTATGTTTCACAGTGTGAATGCTATATCCAGGTCCACTACTTAGGGCAAAGTAAACCATTCCTATTACAGAAAGAAATATGTTGAACCACTATTAAGCAGCAATCCTTGGGTAAATGCCAAATGGCCACTTTGCAGGGGCGGGCTGCTTTACAGGCTTTGGCTAGATATTAGCACTAGTTGTGGATGAAAAAATCACTGAATATCAAGTGCATAAAAAGGACAATACACTTGCTGAGGATTTTCCATGGAAGTGAATGAGGAATGATTCAGGTACATTGTAACACAGTGACAGTGCTCTACAGCAAATTGTGTTGTCAACACTATGAGAGATTGAGGATCATTTTTGAAAGGGGAAGGGCCAGTTCCTGTGGTGGCAAGGAGACAAAAAAAGACTTAATGTGATGTGTCAATAAAGACAGTTCCAGTATTTTCAGCTTCTCATGGGAGAGGGAGCAGTGCAACCCCCAAAATCCCCTTCCTTGCATCCAGCACTGAAATATGTTTTTAATGCCTTGCTTATCTATTTGGTCAAAAGCTCAGATGTGCTGAAGACCTTTCCTAGATGTGGATATAGGAACATGCGTGGACAATTTCGCGCAAGAGGCCACAATGTGCAATGGGATCGTATTCGAGACAGCATGAGAAGGTTGTGTCCTGAAGAAATTTTAATGCGGGCACTACAGCTTACAGCAGTCAGACGCAGAACATATTTTGTCCAGGCCCCCCTTTCAATGTGGCATACAGATGGAAACCACAAACGCTGTCAAGGTGTGTTACAAGATATCCAATTCCGTTTTCACTTTCATGAAAACGATCATTTACTCGATTCAAGACCAATTCGATGCTATTGCGCATAGATAGCTCTTCAAAGAATCCATTTCAGTGGGCAGAGAGCAAACAAATTATTATTCTGGATAAATACGTCATGTATCACTGCATGGAATCAAGTAACACTTCATGTATTATCAGTCCAATTATAGCCTCTCTGAGTGGACGAGTCGAAACGATGAAACGCCATAACGAAACGATGAAACGACATGACGAAACGACGAAACGACAAACGACGACGAGCCGATGTGCTCAGTGATGAGTCGAACTCGGAAAACGACGAATCGAACTGGCAATGCAGTGAAAACGTAAAGAACTGGCAATGCGATGAGTCGAACTGGCAGTACGACGAGTCGAACTCGGAAAACAACGACTCGACTAGAAGAATCGGTGTGCGGAAACGATGAAACGCCATAACGAGACATAATCGAACATTTTGTCCACAATCTACCTTCATAGTATGTTTTCCCTCGCTCGATCGATCGATCGATCGTAGGCGCCATCTTGTTTTTTAAATCATCTAACTCGCGCCAGTCTCTGCTCTTTGAATGCTTCTCTCTTGAGTCTGGGTCGAGGTTGAATGACTCTGTGTCGCTCTTCTGAATCTCTCTACGGACTTGCTAAATCTTTTTCTAATCGTCTTCAATCCTTGGATAATTTGGACAATTTTCCAAGTACCATCACAGGGAACCCAGACAGTCTGTTTGTGTGACCCTTTGTTATTTTATAGTAAATGTATGGACGCCGCTAAACAATAACCGATTCAAAATACGTACCGAGGGTGGGGAACCATAGGCATTTCAGTAACGTCGAACTATTTTCTCACCAGAGTCGGGTCGTGCGAGTGGCGACTTTTGGAAGCCCATAAAGACTTCCGCTCATTGTTCGCGTAGGCCAATGAGCGAGCAAGATTGCGCGTTGGTCCTGCGTCTTCTCAGTTTCCCGCATATTTGGCAGATGTTGTGAGGTCTGTTTCTTCCAAGAGATGTAGTCAACATACAAATTTAAAGTCACTGGAGAAATGGTTATTTCTTAAAATGGAAAGGTAACGAATCACTTTAATACCTTTTTGTTATCATTTTGTATGTATGGGCTTCCGAAAGTCGCCACTCGCACGACCCGACTCTGGTGAGAAAATAGTTCGACGTTACTGAAATGCCTATGGTTCCCCACCCTCGGTACGTATTTTGAATCGGTTATTGTTTAGCGGCGTCCAATCAGAAAGAGGCAATCAGCAGGACGGTTTCTAGCTGGCACATGAAGATCTTGCTACGCATTTCGATCGCTTGATTTTGATTTTCTTCGAGGGTTTGCTCGGGACCGCTTGGGCGGATTTTCGATCGAGAGGCACGAGAAGAAGCGTGAATGTTTCGGCCTTTATGTTGCGTGGTTTGGAAGCTGAGCGATGCGATTTTCTGGGGAAAAATCGCCTCGGCGCTGGCTCGGTGCTGGAGCCGTTCAAAGGTCTATCCACCCTTTTCATTTCTTATGAGGCACAGTCGGCGGCGAAGACAAAACCCGACAAAATCGCTTAAAATATCAGTATTGAGGCAAAAGGACGACAGTACAGCACAGGTAAGACAATTTCACTTTTATTTAGCGTTGTTCAATACATATATTTAGCGATTCGTCGCTAGAGCATGAAACATACGGTAAATCCCATACATTTACTATAAAATAACAAAGGGTCACACAAACAGATTGTCTGGGTCCCCTGTGGTACCATTATTTTTACTGCATCTAGGGTAAGTAATCTTCTGCTTTTATAATTGCGTTCGACGAAGGAAGAACGCTTCCTAATCTTCTGGGTTGCCTGTTATCGCATAGGTGCCCTGTGCACGCAAGCGAAAGCTGACCCGTGTTTTTTCGTTCCATGGTTACCTTTTCGGCGCCATTTTGAATGACGTCACAATTTCGTTGCGCAAAGCATTCTGCCTCGTAATAATAACAAGAGGCTACAATTAGCCTAAACCCGGGCTTGCAAAAAACAGTATTGTATCCCTAACTTAGTGCTAAACAAAAGAATAGAGGGAAGTCTGTCTTTCTTACATCGGACGCATTGTGTTTAGCTTGTGTTGGAGTCTATTTCTTTAGACCCCTATCAACATATATTCCTCTAAAATACAGCTCAACTATTGAGCACAATAATTATAACACTTGTAAAAAATATTTCTAAAAGAACAAGAAAAAGAGAGACAGAAAAAATAAAGCCCGTGATATATACCACTAAAAGACATCGAACCCGGGTTAGCTGCGTCACAGGAAGGAACAATGACCTTTAGGCCACAGAGGTTTATCGTTATGCAAGATGATAAAAATAGTGTATTCATTCCAAAAAAAAAAAAAACTAAGCACACTTGTTTTCGCTTCGATGGATAATTGTTTGAGAAAGGAAACGCTTATCGAACGATGTAGGATTTTTTCGCATAAATGTGAATGGAGTCTCGGTGAAATGTGAGTAGAAAATTAATTAGCAGAGTGAAACTGTTTACAAATACGTCAATCCAGGGTCATTTGAAACACAAGAAAGGAACGTTTCTGGACAGTTTCAAGGGACGCTAGTACATTTTTAAAATATAATCGCTTATCATTCAAAAATTGAAGTCCAGAAATTGAGATATTGTGGCAAAATAGTAAATAAACTACCTGTCAAAGTCTCAGGGATGTGTGATATCCCGTACTTGAGTTATTCAAATAAATGTACATCTCAATGGAGCGGATACGGGAACACGGCAGTCCATCTGGAGTTAAATTTTGGTCATGTTAAAAGCTTTCTTCTCGCTGTTGAACTTGCAAACAATCGTATAGACACTTGTCTTAACATATTAGTTGTTCAGACTTCAAAAACATAAGGTGAATCGACGTTTTCCGATACGTGACAACAGGCATCATTCTTGTTGTTGATATGAGATTAGAGACCTTAAGATCGAGGTTTGGCCATCTTACCGCAAACGGCAAACGGCGGTTTGCGGTTAGCGGTTTCACGTTAGCTGTCTACCCGTATTCGGGACTTAAGATTCGCGGGTAACAAATAGCCGGTCGCCATGTTTGTTTTTATTCATTCGTTCACTTCTATTTTAGCTGAGAAATCGTCTTAAAAATTGCGTTTCTATGAAAAAAAAAATCGATAATTAATAGGCGAAAGAGTTCTTAAAAGTAGTATTTCCTCTCAAACGTGGGATTGTGATGTTTTAGGGTGCAAAAATCCTTGCGGTAAATCACTTACCTCTAGAGCGTGGTCTAGCCGTACAAACGTGAACCTCAGACCGCAAACCTGACGGCAAGACACTGGTCACGTGACTTCTTGACGTTCGCGGTTCGCGGGAAATGCTGAAAACCTCAATCTTAATCTCTCTATTTACACTCGAATCACTCGGCCGTGAAAGGTCAAACTCCCTTTGTCTGTAGTCTCTAATTTTTGGCGCTCCCCTCGCGTCGCGTCTCCTCGCAACTTCGCGCGCGCACGTGCCCCCACAATCCGTCGCCAAAATTAGAGACTACTCGCTGTCTACTGAAGCAGACACGGGGAAACACGGCAGTCCATCTGCCGTTAAGTTTACTCATGTTAAAAACTTTCTTCTCGCCGTCGAACTTCCAAACATTCGCATAGACTCTTAACATATTGTTTGTTCAGACTTCAAAAGCCACAAGATGAATCGACATTTTCCCATACTTGACAACACGCATCACTGTTGTTAAAAATAGTTAGCGCTTGCGCAGAAACGCCGGAAGTGCCATTTGTGGATGATACTCGACGACGAAAAAGAAGAACCGTCGGTAGTTTAAGACCCGGGCGCCGCGCGAGACGCGCGCAGCCCGGGTAATAATTGCGTTCGCAGAACGCAGTTCTAATCCAGACTGAATCGAGATTTTTGGACAACGGGTGAACGGGTGGGTCTTGACAAGAGCTGCCCCTGCAATCTGCAAGCAATCTGCGGGGGCGAACATCGCCAAGCCAACTCAAAAGCTTTCAAAATGGCGGCCTTCGGTGAGGAAGACGAAAGTGATTTCTAAATGTCTTAAATGAGCTGCTACAGCCTGGAAATGGCGAAAGTAAAAATGGCGGCGATACAATTATAATGAGTGGACAATTCATCGAGTAAAAGCGGAATTGAATCGACAAAATCTTTCGAAAACAAGACCTGTTTGATCGAGTTGTTGAACACGAAGAAATTGGGGTTCTGCCAGAGACCTCTGCTAGCAGGGAAGGTTCTTTGTGGCGAGGATTGGCGATTGAAGTGGATGATCTGCCACCTTACCTCTCAAGAAACGACCTCGGCTGAAATTTGTTATATCAGGATAAACAAATGTCTGAGAAATATTTTGTACACCTTTTTACACCACGGATCGGTCATTTCGATTTCGTCACTGAAACAAACAAATATGCCATGCGAAGGAACAAACCATGTTGGGTCGGAACAAGTCCTGAGGAGCTGAAGGAATTTCTGGGGATTACTGTCTGGATAAAGCTCAAACAATTGCCGATTTCTACAATAATTTGTTCGTTGCTGCTACAACTATTTTCAGAACTATGTTTTAATATTGTGTTAGTCAAAGTTGATATTTTTTAGGCTTTCCAAGATGCTGTCAATGTGCTTTTAGTGTTCAAAGATCATCATGGACCACATGGCCCTCCATATGGTGGTTTTAGGGTTAACATACCAAACCTACCAATACTCGAACGCACTTTCTAATCTACGATTACTACTAGTATTATTTTCATTGTTAGTGTGATGAATTATTTATAACTTTCGCAAATGTTTTATGCATGAAGTGTGCTTGCGAGCAGCAGAGTAGCGAGGCCATTCGCGTGACCTGATTGTTGTGGTTAACACAACAACATAAATAATAATCCCCAGTTCGCATGGTGACATAATGCGGTCAATTTACTGTTCTGACCTCGAAAAAAAAACAATATGTTCTTGACTTATTTGACCTTTAAAATTGCACACGCTAAGTTGACTCCTACTAAATCACGAAACCTTATTAGATTAAAATATGCAATATTTGAAAGCGAAGTAAAGTTTATTTGTTGGTATTCATTGTCTTCGTTTTTTGTTCGAGTTTGAGCGTCAGCTATTAGTATTACATTATGTTTTTCAGTGGCTCGCACTTTTGTTTCGCATGGCTCGCACGTTTGGCTCGCATGGCTCGCACGTTTGGCTCGCTGGCTCGCACATTGGCCACACTCGTCATTTCATGTTATTGTTTTTATTTTGCAGAGGACGGTAAACACATGTACCAAAACGCACGTGCGGAGCCATTGTTTGTTATTGTTTTGTGGCATTCTCGTTGCCGTTACCGTTCTCGTTGCTAAAGCTCCCTATATATAAATTTCCACTGTACAACCTTTGCGTGACTTTGCGATTTCTAAATCGCAGCAACATAACTTTGCCATTTACAAATCGCAAGGAAGATGACTTGGCCCAGCGTAAATTTATGCCATCGATAGCGCGCCAAATGGTCATTTATTCAGTTTAAGGCGGGGAATAGTGAGTCGAGAAACTCATCATTATGGCGTCTCGGGAATCGTTGTCTAACGTCATTACTGAAGCTGTTTCTCGAGCAGTCAATGACGCCCTGAACAGCGCTTTGCCTCGGGTAAGTTCTTTAACCATATTACAATTTAGTCCTCTGAAACAGTCAACGATACTGAATTACTGTTTCTCAAGTTAGATATGCGTTGTTTTTCTAGAGTTCGCATAACACGAGCGTGCAACAAGCAGCCCCTACCATTACGACCACGAGGCAACAGGCAAACTAAGGGCCTGTTCACATGGAGGTGTGGGACCCTAAGAAGGTGATGTCCCCCACCTACCCGTGGTAAAAAAAAAGCTAGCTAGGCTTCACATGCAACCCCGGGGCGCTGGGGTGAGGTTTAAAATGTTATCGTGTGGTCTCGAAGAACGTGTATTGACAAAAGAATTCAGAGATAATTGCCCGGATGAGTATCACCCCACGCAACCTCCATTCACATGGAGAAAACTCAACCCAGCTAAGCGGGTTACCCGCCCTGGCTGACCGGTGAGTTACCCCACATCACATGTGAACGCGATGGAGAAATAAAGAGAGATTGGTAACCCCACCTAGGTGGGGGACCTCACCTTCCTGGGGTCCCTCACCTCCATGTGAACAGGCCTGAAATCAAAAACTTAGGACAGCCAGACAAACTGCGAGCTCATTAGGGCCTGTTGACATGGCGGTGGGGACCTCAGGAAGGTGAGGTACCCCATCTAACCGTGGTCAAAAAAAAGCTGGCCTTCACATGCAACCCCGGGGCGCTGGGGTGAGGTTTAAAATGCTATCGCGTGGTCGCTAAGAACGTATATTGACAAAACAATTCAGAGACAAGACCGGTATTCCTTTTATTTTAGCTGTCTTGGAGAGTCTTTCTCCCCCCCCCCCGCTCTGACAGAAGAAGTTTTATTTAATTATTTTAGTAGTTTTGTTCCTCAGTTTTGTTCAGCGGAATACTACGTAATGACAACTAGGGACTGCTTCAGTTGCTGCAATGGATGTTGTAGACTGGAAAAATTCCTCCACAGTTGTTAAGTTCCAAAGCCATTGATATGTTGTTACCATGGGGGGGGGGGGGGGGGGGAGAGAAAGACTCCAAGACAGCTAAAATAAAAGGAATACCGTTCTTAAGAATAAAATACAATTATGAAAGCAGTGTTCATAAAACTCAGTACAAAAGTACACGAAATACATGTACAAAAAATACGTCAAGTCATTAATTATTTTGCTAACTCACAGAACCAGTGGCTTTAGCTGAATATTTTCCAACCATTCAGATAGAAATGACAGTGTTTCCAGCAATTCTTGGTTTTCACATGACGTCATAAAGAATTAAATTCAAAATTAAACAGACTTTTGCACTTTTAGCTTCATCACGTAAAAGACGTTTTAGAAATGTACCTGCTTGCATGTTTTCAGCTCGGTAGCTTGCTTTGTTTTGAAAATAGAGCAATTTGAATTTTAGATTTTATTACAGTGTGTGACATAAACATGTCTGCTCAAAAGCATGTCACGTACATGAAAACATCGATTCCCCGTGTGTTTTTTTAGGTCTGAAAAGCCAGCATGACAAGAGAAGCGTCTATGTGAATGTTTCCAAGTTCAAAACAGAGAAGAAAGCCTTTGAGATATCAAAAGTAAATTCCAGATCTTTTCATTCGTTTCCGGCCACCATATTTGTGCCTCTCAGAGGAACACTAACATGGCGTTTCCATACTAAACTCTATAATTTTGAGTGGCAGATTTTGCCGAATAACTCGAAGACGAAATACCGCATAGCCCTGAGACTTAAGGCTATTGTTTATTTACTACCATTCTACAATATCTCAATTTCTTGACTTTATCTATCGAATGGCTGATGATTTTATTTTTTCCCTTGTGTGACTGAAAACCAAGAATAGGGACTTTAAGCAAATCACTACGGCGACCTATGCTACGGCGGCCGGAAGTAAAAAAGCCTAGAAATGAAGCAGTGCGCATGCTTGGAAATGAGCTTTCGCCGTAGCGCCAAATCCTGCAACGTGAAGAACTGCCTTCTGGCGTAGTCGCTACTACGTGAGTATAAAAGTCGACTCTCCTCCTATTCTTTGCGGTCACTAGTTTTAAAAACTAACATAGATTGTTTTTCACTTTATCAAGAAAGTATTTGAAGCTTCTGGTTTTCCAGTAATTACGTTTTCCCTGCGTTTTCTCGTAAAAGATTTCTATCGTCAGCAGAGTGTGCGATGCGTAAATATGGCCGCGGAAATACTGCCAGAAAAAACAAAGGCTAGACGAAAACCGTAAGTACGACTGTTAGCAATAAAGCTAATTAAATGTCACTGAAGGTTGTTTACGCAAGAATAAAATATTCAAAACGTTGAATTTGTTGATTTCTTGTTAAATACGGCAAATAAGAAGAAAAATCACTTGCAGCGAACTCCGATCTTCAATTGTAGTTTTCTGTTTTGTGTAGAAATCGCCCTCCGATGATGTTTTCTATTAATATTCTTCTTGGCAAACGAAAGATTGGAATTTAAGTACAGAAATTCTTGCACAAAGTCTCTCTCAAGGAAGGAAATTGGTTTCTATTTTCAGTGCTTTTGGTTCGTTCTAGATAATCTCGCCCGCTTTGGCAAATTAAGTTCTACAGTCTAAAGCAGTACTGAATTCTTCGTCTGAAGTGAAGTCCATATTTTTCTTTCATGTGACAAATACGTCGTTTTATGTATTCGCTTCTCCAAAGGAGGTCATAACAGCGAAAGCAAGTGAGCCGTAGTCACTGCTTGCTTAAAGTTGAAATTTGGAGGGCTACGGTGACGTACTCTCCCGAGGACTCCGCATCCACGACCGCCGTAGTAGAGGTCGCCGTAGCGATTTGCTTAAAGTCCCTAATAACTGCCAACAGGACAGCTTTGTGAGTTTTCTCCATGTGAATGCTGGAGGTGGTGTGGGGTGATGTTCATCCTGACAATTGTCTCTGAATTGTTTTGTCAATATACGTTCTTAGTGACCACTCGATAGCATTTTAAACCTCACCCCAGCGCCCCGGGGTTGCATGTGAAGGCCAGTTTTTTTTTGACCACGGTTAGATGGGGTACCTCACCTTCCTGAGGTCCCCACCGCCATGTCAACAGGCCCTAATGAGCTCGCAGTTTGTCTGGCTGTCCTAAGTTTTTGATTTCAGGCCTGTTCACATGGAGGTGAGGGACCCCAGGAAGGTGAGGTCCCCCACCTAGGTGGGGTTACCAATCTCTCTTTATTTCTCCATCGCGTTCACATGTGATGTGGGGTAACTCACCGGTCAGCCAGGGCGGGTAACCCGCTTAGCTGGGTTGAGTTTTCTCCATGTGAATGGAGGTTGCGTGGGGTGATACTCATCCGGGCAATTATCTCTGAATTCTTTTGTCAATACACGTTCTTCGAGACCACACGATAACATTTTAAACCTCACCCCAGCGCCCCGGGGTTGCATGTGAAGCCTAGCTAGCTTTTTTTTTACCACGGGTAGGTGGGGGACATCACCTTCTTAGGGTCCCACACCTCCATGTGAACAGGCTTAGTTTGCCTGTTGCCTCGTGGTCGTAATGGCAGGGGCTGCTTGTTGCACGCTCGTGTTATGCGAACTCAAGAAAAACAACGCATATCTAACTTGAGAAACAGTAATTACCGGGGCCAGCCGAAGGCTGGAACCAGTCATAAAATGCTGTTTGTTCCTTTCGTTTTTTCAAAGTCTCGTTTCCAGGGCCCCGCTTTCCGCTGTGACAAATTTCTCGAAGTGCACATAGTAACTTTACTCGAGGCAATCGAAGGCATTCCAGACAAAGATTATAACTTTTGGGGGAACGAAAACTTCTACAACCTTTATGAGAGACTATTTCATGTGCGAAAACTTAAGAGTGGATTTTTTGAGAGACGTATTTATGAGCAACCACTGCACTTGAGAGTGACCCTTTTATCGAGAATCAAAGCGAACATATTTCAAAACTATCTTTACATCAATCTCTTGTAAAACGTAAGTTTGTTCACTGCGTTTTATAAGACGTCTCAAGAACAAGAGTAGCATGTTAAAAAAGTTTCTCTTTAAAAGGATTCCTTCGATTCTTATACCGAAGTCCTCGGCGAAAAGCACACATAAAACGAATTCAAAAAGAAGAAATCGGATAATTTTTTCGCCGCCCGACGAAATTTTACAGCGCAGCGAGAGAAAGAGGAAAGTTGTACATCAAAAAAACGACAAAAACAAGGCAATTATTTTGAAATAAATCGTTTTTCAACTGTGTAAATTTAGTACCAACTTAGCTCTATCCCCAGTAGTTCCGTAGAAGCTGAACAAGACTCAATAAAAATATATTTGAGGGAAGCGAATATACTAAACAAACAAATCACGGGGGTCGCCGTAAATGTACAGAAATCCAAATCCAGCGTGCACTAAAACTCTCAAATGAAGGCAACCAAATGAAAGAAATGCGACAGGAAGTTCAATAACAATAAATTTTCATTCAAGATGAGGCGAAAAAAACTTATCTAAAAGCACAAAAAATGTTCGAAATTTCACAGATGCGATTCGCTGCGTGAACGCGTGTTCGAATATTCACGCAAAAGCGAAAGCGTGAGTTTTTCCCACAAATTTTGCAGTTATTTTATCGGCTGTGACTTTGCCTATCGTGCTAAAAGCTGAATTCAACTTCCAACTAATATGTACATTGCCATTTTTGTTTTCTAAAGTCCAGGCAGCTGCTTTAAATCCGCTATCTGTATTCAAAACTCTCTTGAAAGCGCACCGATCGCCTTGTTTTCGTCGCGGTCGAGGGAAGGAAATTATTCACAAGAAAAGTTTGAGGGCTCCGTTCACCTTGATCTTCCATTCTGAGGCTACCTAAACATCGATTTATGTTTTTCCTTTTTATTTTAAGTGCCAAGGAAGTAATTTGTCCGTTTTAGGAATGAAAACGAGACCCTGGAAGTTAGTAGATTTGGCCCGCAACATGCCATGATTACCTGGACTTTTCAAGCCCGTGATTTGAAAACAAAAAACCGTCTTCAACAGCACAGGGTCACCGCGTTTTCAAAAATTGTAAACTATGACTAAATTAAATTTACTTTTTTGGATATTGTTAAGAATCAGCCGTTTGATTTAATGTAGATTTTATGCCAATTTTTATGCGACAAAGCATAGGCGCCCTTGGCCGGCGTGATTTTTATTTCCGGCCCTGCTGGCAGAAGAGACCTCTGCTAGCAGGAAAGATTTTTATGAAAGCCGAGGCGTAATTCTATTATCGAAATGAGTACACAGGCAAATATCATTTTCTCTTTTCACATTAGTAATTAGACGTTTTTTTCTCCAAAGAATATTTGCAATAAAATAGATTTTCATGTCCCGCGATAAACTTCTTGATGTAAACGACCCTTATGCATGCTAGTGTAAACGTGGGTTGCCAAGGCAAAAGTGGCCCCGGTAAAATTCACGAAGTGATTCTCGTTCAGTATTGTTGACTGTTTCAGAGGACTAAATTGTAATATGGTTAAAGAACTTACCCGAGGCAAAGCGCTGTTCAGGGCGTCATTAGGTGCGGTTACACTAGACCTCTTACCCATGGGGAGCTTTGGGGTTATGGCTTGGGTTGGGTTTACCTTGGGTTATGATCGACTCGCCGTTTGCGGTTACACGCTTGTAAATTACCCAAGGGCAAGATAAACGTTGATCTGTTTTGACGGGAAACTTCCTTGTAAACATGGAAGATCTGAACTATGAATTTTACTTTTGCTTGATTTCGGAAATTGTCACGGCTCTTCGACACTTGACATCGTTTCGCTTTTTTCGTTGAAGACCTGATTGATTTTTCTTTTGATTTGGTTGTTTGATTTTAGTGTTGTAGTCTTCTCCTGGTTCCGTATCGCTAATAGGATCAGCAGTTGTTGCTACACAATCGCCTTTCTCGCCACCCACTTCTTCATCGCCTTTTCTCTTTTGTGAAGCCACGTTGGTTTCCTCCACAAATTTAGGGTTGGCTTTGTCTGAGCTGACCATGAATTCATCGATGTCATCGTAAAATTCGCAGGACTTGCGGTCTCGTCCGGTCCAATTGTTGTTGCCTCTATACAATACAATACAATACAATACAATACAATATTCTTTATTTAACGAAAGTGACGTAATTAACCCAATGAGTTATCTAACTTACGGCCTTCACAACGGTACAAAATACACATATAGAACAATACCTAATGAGCAATATACGAGTTACTACAAGAGAAAACTAAAACGAGTCAAATGTATGGTTTAACATAGATATAAGGTGATATACGCTAATTACCATCGAATACAGTTGCAATAAAGAGAAAAACGACACTCATGACACATTAATTGTTCAAGATGAAGAACATTACTAGCAAACTTAATGAATAATATAAGGAGTTTATGCTTAAAATTATTTAATCTAGATGAAAGAGTAATAGGAGAAGGAGAT
Source organism: Pachyseris speciosa (assembly GCA_016490735.1). NCBI lineage: Eukaryota > Metazoa > Cnidaria > Anthozoa > Scleractinia > Pachyseridae > Pachyseris > Pachyseris speciosa. The sequence continues at coordinate 533,517 of JAEMWC010000131.1, forward strand.
GCACATGCTATTTGTTTAAGATCAGTGTCAAGGCAATTGAAAAGGGTGGCAGCAGAGTAAGCAAATGTGCGCTTACCAGAATTAGATCGCGGGCAGGGAACTTGAAGATTAAAAGCGCAAGCTCTTGTGCGCAAACCAGCTGAACGAACCGAAGACAAGAAATTGAATTTACGTTTAAGACAAAGAGGAGCATTAGGATTATTAAGGATAGTGAATAAGAGTACAAGTTTTCTTAGTTTTATAAGGTCTCTGACACTTTTATTTATATTTATCGAATATACCTCTCCGTTTTTCCTTAATCTGTACTAAAGTTTTCGATGTATCGATTCTGGCTTCCTGCACTAATGAATAAATTCATCCGTGATGCTTTGACCAGCTACAGCGCTTGCTTTAGCTGGCTTTTCGCTTCAGTTGATTCACTTGGTAAAGGCCCGCTAGTACTGCTGGTGCTTTCGGCTTGGCTACAAGTACGGCCAGACGACACAAACTGCAAATGGCCTCCTGCAGGAAAACAGGGAAACTGCTGATACTGATTTGCATTTGGCGTTTCTTGCACACGATAAAAAAATAAATTATTGCGCGAAATCCAGCCATGTTGTTTGCACATATCATCACAGCACTGGCGTGGTTTCCTTGCGTTTGGCAATCTTGTGATTGGTTGAGCCGCTTTGGGGTCCTTTTAACCGTAAGACTTACATCTGGAACTGTCATGGGCAATTCTTTTGTTCTTTTCGACGTATCCATCGAAATTTCCCGGAGGCAGTCACACTTTGGGCAGATCGGTTACACACAACAAATTGCTTCCCCGTGGGAAAAAGCCATTTACCCAAGGGCAAAATGGCTAGTGTAACCGCAGTTATTGACTGCTCGAGAAACAGCTTCAGTAATGACGTTAGACAACGATTCCCGAGACGCCATAATGATGAGTTTCTCGACTCACTATTCCCCGCCTTAAACTGAATAAATGACCATTTGGCGCGTTATCGATGGCATAAATTTACGCTGGGCCAAGTCATCTTCCTTGCGATTTGTAAATGGCAAAGTTATGTTGCTGCGATTTAGAAATCGCAAAGTCACGCAAAGGTTGTACAGTGGAAATTTATATATAGGGAGAACGGTAACGGCAACGAGAATACCACAAAACAATAACAATGGCTCCGCACGTGCGTTTTGGTACACGTGTTTACCGTCCTCTGCAAAATAAAAACAATAACGTGAAATGACCAAATTTTAGGTTAGTGCGTTACGGTAAATGTCACTTTCTTTCTCTTGCTATAACGCCGTTTATAGTAATTTAGTCCCTGGTTTATATTGTTAACATCTTACAAGCGAAACAAATTGAAATAATCGCGAAAGAGTTACAAAAACGAGAATTTATATTTTGAAAACGACTTTTTCGGCCGTCGTCGTTGCGAAAGCTCCCTTTTTATGACCAATCGACTATATTTGCGATGTACGAAATACAAAAAATTGCACCAAACTGTTGAGTAAATAATATTTTTTACACTTGGCGGCCATATTTTTACACTTGGCGTATTTTTACACTTGCCGCCCAACCGCCACGTCATGATTTATAAACCATGGAATTTGCAAGCGCCGCTAAATTCATTATTTATAAACCATGAATTTGCCAAACGCCGCTAAAGTCATGATTTATAAACCATGGAATTTGCCAAGCGCCGCTGAATTCATTATTTATAAACCATGAAATTTGCCAAACGCCGCTAAAGTCATATTTATAAATCATGGAATTTGCTAAACGCCGCTGAATTCATTATTTATAAACCATGAAATTTTCCAAGCGCCGCTAAAGTCATATTTATAAATCATAGGAATTTGCTAAGCGCCGCTAAAATTCATGATTTATAAATCATGAAATTTTGCAAGCGCCGCTAAAGTCATGATTTAAAATCATAGAATTTGCCATTCGCCGCAAAATTCATGATTTATAAATCATGGAATTTTGCAAGCGCTGCTTAATGACTTAAGCACGTTATAAATAATGTGCTGCATGAATGTCATTATTTATAAATAATGACATTTGCCAAGCGCTTAAGTCATTATTTATAAATAATGACATTCATGCAGCACAGCAAAAGGCATTATATATAAATCATAGAATTATGCTCATGGCCTGAACTTTCATTATTTATAAATAATAAATTTGCACAACTGGCAAACTTCATTATTTATAAATAACAGATTTACGACTGCTTTGCCTAACTTCATGATATGTAAATAATTTTGTAAGACATACCGGTAGCTTTATTTATAAATAAGGAAAAAAACGGCATGAATTTAGTCTAAATAATAAATTTACAAACGGCGCCCCATACAAATCTTCTAATTGGTCTTTTGTGATATGAACCGATATTTGTGATATCAACTATGAACCGATCAGGATTATCAGATAAGAATCTCACAGCTGTTGCTCTAATTTCAGCATGATGGTTTGAATCACCACATAACTGATGCGATATTGCTTTAAATAAACAATCACCTTCACCACCTACATCTAATGGCTGTAATCCATGTCTAAGCATTCTATATCGCAATACAAATTTTGGTTGGTAAAGGAAATGGTTTCAAAAGTATTGCCAAACATAGGACCAGGATTTAATTCAACATCACCTGATAATGACACTTTGCGTCTAGCCACAGAATATCTTTCTCCTTAACTTTAAATGCATAAAAATGTGAACTATAGAAACTATTTTCTTTGCGAATATACTTCATTTTCCAATGCTTGAAATATTCTGCAACTTTGTACAAAATAGATGAAACAGGTACATATTTCAATACCATTTTCTTGAATTTGTCACGTGACTTTTTCTTTTTGAGCAAATTAATAATAGTTTTCATCTTGATCTGAGACGGCTCTCTTTCTCTCATCCTGCATTTAGCATGTTTTACACATAGTCGAGAGTGTCTGTGTTTTTCATTACATGGCTTACATTTATTTGATAACTCATTAGAACAAGGCTCAACTTTGATTGGCGCTTTCAAAGTTGGGTCATTAGGGCCATTTATACGGGAGGAAATAAGACGCGTCTTATCTAAGACGCGACTTAAATAGGACGCGAACTGTACCGTTTATACCTTCGCGTCCTACATAAGACGCGAAGATCTCGTATAAATGGTTCGCGTCTTATTTTTGATACAGCCTCGCTTACCCGCCAAGATGGAGCGCTGTAGCAAGAAACAAAAGCGTGCTGTCCTGTTATTTTAAGAAGAGACTTTCTCAGAGATTTTTTTCTTATGAAGACCACGCCGTAGCATACAAAGAAATCAATAGAAATCCGAGAAGAGTCGGAAGAAAGCGATATACGGATTGGTGCGACTGATGGCAGGTGAAAGAAGGAAGGTGCTGAATTCACTTTTGGCTCTCCCGGCCATCTTTTGCAAGGCTTTGCAACCAATTACGCTATCTAATCATAAGACAAGCTCATGTTGCTGTTGTTTTTATGCAAGCGCACTTGCAGTTCACGTCTTATTTAGGACGCGAAACCATTTATACGAGGAAGTTCACGTCTTAATTAAGACGCGGACAAAATAAGAACAGCTGAAAATCCTGTTCTAAGATAAGACGCGTCCTATGTAAGACGCGAACGCTTATTTTGTACCATTTATACGATCAGTTCGCGTCTTATTTAAGTCGCGTCTTACATAAGACGCGTCTTATTTTCTCCCGTATAAATGGCCCTATTGTTGTCTTTTGATAAATTTATGACTCCCCAAAGGGATTTTGTTTGGCACTCCCAAGGGAGTTTAGTTATGGCTCCCCCGAAGGGACATTTGGCACTCCCAAGGGAGGTTAGTTATGGCACTCCCGAGGGAGTTTATAGCACTCACCAACGAGCGTACTATGATCGTCGTGGTAAACCTTTTGGCTGTTTATCATAGGATTTGCTACTTTTGCATGGAAATTCCATCTTCTGTAGAAGTTACTGATCGCTAAACAAGGCATATAACGACAGGATTCGGCAGGAAACGCTCGTCCACGGCCACTGATCGAGAGAGGAATCATCAACACTTTCTTCAGTTTCTTTACCGATAAAGCAAGAAAATTCTCGAAAAATCCCTTCATGTTGCGCCTGGCTCTAGAAGGAAAGTAAGATAAATTTATCTTAAACGTAGAAAACTTACCAACATCGTTGAACAAACGCGCAATAGAGTACTAAAGTGATGACGTCATAAAAACTAAATTTGTGAAATTATGGGATTTGTTCGGATATTCAGAACTAACATGATCAAAAAGACCTACTTGCCAAAAATCAGCATTTTCTTAGTTTGAGAGCGAGATATTAGCACCGTTATGCTCTGCTGACTCCATACAAATCCTTCTAAATTTGACTCAGTTCCTAACGTTAGGAACCGAGTCAAATTTAGAAGGATTTGTATGGAGTCAGCAAAGCATAACGTTGCTAATATCTCAGAGCCAATTTGCCTTTAAATGCTGATTTTTGGCAAGTTAGCATCTTTCATCTTGCTCTTTCTGAAAATCGCAACAAATCCCATAATTTCAAAAACTCTAATATTTGTGACGTCACACTTGCTGGGTTTTCCACGCATCTTTCTTATGCGTGGCGTGGAAAACCCAGCAAGTGATAAATTCGCTGAAAAGGCCTCAAGACAGCAAAGTAAGCTAACAGACAACAAGCAAAACAGCGTGGAAGTAAGGTTAGCTATTTTTATTAAGAATTTGACCGTATTTTTGCTTTCTAAGACCGATGGTAAATATTCCCATACAAACTCTTATAATTTCGCCATGACCGTTATTACGCAAGAAGATCATGACACATGACAACCATCACACCGCGTGAGCTTGGGTCGCCTGTGATCCACATAGTCGGAAAGAGCATACCGAGATTCACAAAATCCCCAAGTTTGGTGTTAATCTGGCTTGTTTTGACTGAGATACAGGCATTTAAAAACGTAAAAAATTTACAAAGAAATGTATGGAAAACCGGACAAATCCGGACAAATGCTTACAGCCATTTTTATAAACAATACAAACTATATCTTCTAAATACTCAATCTGTTTCTTAAAGATTAGTCTGATCTGCTCATATCCTGTTAGTTTTTTATTATTAAGTAATATTATAAATGTCTTTTTTTTTTCTGTTATGTAATCTATGTATCATTTATATAGCCTATTGCATTTTTACCTTTTTGGTTCTTTAAATATCTATGTACATGTTCGTGCCAATTAATTGTCTGTGGCAGTGACCAACTCGAAAGCCTAAACTACTTTGGCCACTGCGCACATTTGCTTTTTATCACTTGTGTAATTTAGTTGCTGGCCTATTTCTCAACCCATGTAATGTAATTTAATGTAGAAATGTTTGTAAATAGTGCAGAAAACAATAAACTCTCTGAACTCTCTAACTCTCTCTCAAAGACGTACCGGTATCGATAATAACAACCACAGGACTGAATACCAGGCCTCTCGTGAAGCTTTGTTGAATCAAATGTTGATGACGTGTTGAAACCATTTGCCACCCCTGGCATTCAACAGCGTTCAACAGAGTGCAACAAAATCGGATGAATGTCGAAGCAAATGTTAGAAAGAAAAATGAAATTATAAATTAGAAGTACGTAGCAAAATGAAGTAATTGGTTTTAATAAACTGAAATTATTAAGGCTGCACAAATAACAAGTAACAAATATTCAGTATAAATAATCCACAAATATTCAATACCAAAATAATAATAACAACTAACATTTAGCCAGGATGCTCACATCACATTTTGAGGTTTTCAGAGAGGTCCTGGAGATGGAGTCTTACTGTAACAATGACCTGGTCTTTTACATATGATCAAGCATTTGATACCTTTTACTGCATTCCTACTGTTTTAGGTACATCAGTCCTGTTCTACCAAGTTTTGATTATGCTTGCTGATCTTGTGAGGGGCGACTGGACAAGCTAGAACAATGTGGCTGTAATGAATGACCTACAGGTTTTGCAGAACAAGGCCACAAAAATGATACCCTCACTTGACTTAGATTAAGAACAACATAGATTTTATGAATGCTGTATATACATGTATGTTTACAAGTGCATGAATGGATTTTAAAAAACTCATTTATAATTCATGAAGGAAATACAAAAGAAATTAATTTTTGATGAGTGTCTTTATATCTGATAAAGACACGGCTAAATTTTACATCTGATTTTCTAGGCCAAAATAACCTAAAATCTAAATTTTAGTAAGAATGGATAGTTTATTAAGTCCTAAAACATTCGGCTGCACCTTGTGTTTTAAACTTGATAAGACACTCCTGCTCATTTATTAAACATTACATGGCCAACTCTATGGAGTTACTAACCAATAGCGACATTCATAACTCAATAGAACGGTTTTCAATTGAGTGTCAAAAGTAATTATGGTTTTGCTTTAGTTTTGCATTACTTCATTCTGTGATTGGCCAAGAAAACTCGCGCCACTTTCTCAACCAATGAGAAGCTAAACCAAAACCAATCGCGACTTGCACACGTGTATTTTCCCTCCCATTGCACCGGCTACGTGTAATTACTTCGTATTCTGATTGGCTCTTTGCACTACTTACTTCTGTTGTGATTGGTCAGAGTAATTGCTTTGGTTTTGGTTTTACGACACTCAATTGAAAAGCGCTCTAACACAAGGAACAAAGACATGCTTTGACTACCCTGTGTTATCAGAAAATTAATTGGAGAAAGCAGAGAGTTTGCCATCAACTATCTGAAAGGTTGGAATACACTAGTTAGACAGTGAAACTACAGTAGAGGACAGATGTCCTTGGCACAGTTCCAGGAATCCTTTCAAATTGGTGCCTTTTAATCTTGCCATCATTATGACCCAGGACCCACCCTTTCCTCATTATTACAGCTTAAAACAATTAATAAATTAAAAACACTGAAATGTGGTAATACGACAGAAGAGAATGAGAAAACCTTAAATGCTTGAGTGCATGACGAAAAAAAAATGAACTTGAGTTGTGCTGAAGCCTAAAAGAAGCCAACAAATAAATAAACAAATAATAGGCTTATGGTATTAAAGCAGGGTTCTTGTTAAGATTTTGAATAGGAGAATAAAAGAACAACACAAGGTAACAAAGTAACGAATTCTGGTACACATCACAGTTCACCATAACTTGACTTCCACCAACATAGCCGGTAAAATGTGCTTGAAAAGCCAGTAAAAATAACTATAGTCACTGGCTCTTAACAAGAACCCTATTTAAGGCTTCTTCTTTAGATCAAGATAAACACAATTAAAGGATACAGTGCAGGATGTAATGGTAATAACTACTTTTGAAACATATTTTCAAGTTTTGCTTTAAACAAGACAAGTAATGTAAGATTGAGAAAACAATATTGGAATCTACAATATTAAGGTATTTTGATCCAGTGTAGCACATGAAGAATATTAATTATTGTCTAATACTAGCATAGCATATAAATGAAATGTAAAAAAAAATAAAAAAACTTTAATTGTTTATATGATGTTATTAACCCATTGGCAACCATGCTGGCCAAAACCGACTGCGCAGAACCACATCCCTTGTACCACTTGTGACATCATCAGTTTTAATGCTCATGGACAACTTTTACATGTAGCATGTGTAGGGAGAAGAGATCTTTCAAACCATACCCAAATGAGTACGATTCTGTCCAGCAGGCCCAGAGAAAACGTGAAAAAACCAAGTGACGTTGAGCCGAAAATTTGAATAATACTTTTGTTACACTACCCACATGCACTTCCTTCCACCTAATCCTTTCCCACCAAAAGGAAGCCCAGGAAATGCCCAGCAAGAGAAAAAGAAAGCGAGGCAAGAAAAGTGAAAGAAAAGGGGAGGAGAGAAAGTGAAAGGTAGAAGGAGAGGGGGTGGTGAAACTTTTTGCTTTCTGTGCATGCCTGATCTTGGAAAGCTAACATTAAGCATCAGGAACAAATGGCATGATGAACTCCACCAGCAAACAGAGTTTTGGGCACTTTTGGTTCTTTTTGGCCAGAATCCGGCCAGAAAACGGCTCGACGAGCTTCAAAAGGTGTTTTTCAGCAAAATGCTTGGTAGCCAATGGGTTAAATACCAGTGGCCAAAGAGCATTCTTAAAGTGCACCTAAACTCAAAATTTTTTTTTTCTAAAATAAATCTTTTAATTTGTTTGAAATGCATTGCACCTTTTCACCAAATCTTGACTAGTTATCTTGACTTTTCAAAGGCTGAAAAAATTACAAAGTCTGGCCATTATCTGTCCCACGACCGAGCTAGTTGGGTCTATTCTCGATTGAAGTCACAAACTGACTTACAATAATTACGTCTAATAGAGAACAGACATATGCCCCTTCTGACTTGGTCATGTACCCAACGATCCTTCTTTTTTTGTATGTTTTGAAACCAATAAAAAAGTTCAAAAATGAAAATAAAGGTGAACTGTTATTGCAACTGGAGCAAAGATTTATTTCAACATAAATATTTATTGGTGTTAGGTACAATTTAAAAGAATACATGAATTGACCTAAAAAAATTAATGCCAAGTAATTTCAGAATACAGAGTTCTGCTGTCAATAGAAGTCTTACTACTAACATTAATATATTACTTGGGGCTGTGGGCCTTAACTTAGTCGCCATTTTTGTTTGAGAAAACAGAAGATTTGTATCCCTTGTAAACAATGTCAGCTTTAGAGGCATAAATCTGCTTATTTTCTAAGGTCACCCTACACTAACAACAAATACCATACAAACAATAACCGATATTTTGTAATTCAACTTTTCCACATATTCCTGACGTATTCATCTTTCTGATTACACCTACCCTTGTTCATCCAATATTCTGTAAGGTCATAAACCTTTGTTTCAGGCAGATTGTAATGATCATAACGCCAACAAGCACTACACAATAAATCCCCAGTAGCTCTTCTGTATTTTTTCCTCCATTCAAAGTATTCATTATAAGCGGTATTGTTTTTGTCCAGATACTGAAGATACTCCGCCAGCTCTTTAACAGTTTTGAAGTCCATAACATTGATATATGACCCAGGAATAGCCAGCTTGGTGTAGTTAGCACCTCCCATCACAATCGGAACCACATCCCCATCGTCTATTAAACAAATATTATATTAGTGACAAATTCATTATATTTTTAAAGCACTAAAGCATTTAAGCATGTTGGATGGAGAGCTGTTACCCTTGTCCAGCCAAAATGCTTTAACATCATTATAAACCTTAATTTACAGTAGATTATTAGGATAAAGTCATCTGCAGATAATTATGAAACAATGATACTACTGTATACCCCCAGTCAATCTGTATTTTTAAATAAAGGAATATTTTAGGTGGAGACTTAAAAGTCTCCACCTAAAATATTCCTTATTAAGCGGTGTTATTTTTATTTATAATAATAATAATAATAAGACAAATCTTTATTAACAAATTTTCAAACAATCTTAAACTTACAGCACATGATCCACTAGAATTGCTAAAAAATGATATTCATAATTATGAGTATTGTTTATATGAATATAATAATTAATAAACTAACTAATTAAAATCCTGTTTACTATCAATTTAATAAATATCGTATTGTTAGCAAATTAAAAACTAGATATGTGACAAACAATGGTAACTATTAAAATCCTATTTACAATTCCTGTTGATTTTAAAAAGCACTTAATTGAGCTTAGAAAATATAGGCCTGAAATTATGAATACAGCTGTAGACGAGCTACAGCGAGAGTGAAGTCTTCTGAGACCTCGCGTGATTTGAATGGATATCTAGAACCTCTGACGCATCTATGTACAGTTCTTAATATAGCAAGCGAAAGCTGTATTCAAAGCCAGGAAATAATGCTGGCGTAGGGTTCATCGTTCTTAGTCAAAAGCTTATTTGCGAGAATAATAATAATAATAATAATAATAATAATAATCAGTTTAATTACTCTTTTTGTAGGCTACAGCTAAATTACGAGAGTGGTCAAAGTACTAATTAAAACATATAATTATATACATTAACATGAAACATTTTACTAAGAATATCTATATGTAATAAATTTGTCGAGATGGTTAGTAGAGGCCATGGCAGGATCCTCTCTGATGGTGCCTAAATGTAGATTGTATCCACAGGACACAGATGTGCGCTGTGGCAGCAAGTTAGCAAGGACACACTGTCCCCAACTCTCTGGATAAACTTAGTGCATGCTGCGGCGCGCCGATCCGAGAGAGTACGAAGACCACAGAGCACAAAAGCGTCACTGTAGGGAAGCCCAGGAAAGATAATCTCTAAGGCTTTTATCTGCACCCCCTCAATTAGGAGGCCAAGATATTCTGGCAAATTTGCCCAAATGGGGACTAGGCATACTCCAACACTGAACAGATCAGGCTGGAGTACACCAGAACTAACTCCCCTTCCAACACACCTGACTTCTTCAAACAATGCAATGTGTACAGGCGTTTGCGCACTCTCTGAACAATGTACTCACAGTGCGCGCTCCAGCATAAATTATCAGTAACATACACACCAAGTAACTTATACGTGTGGACACGCTCGATTTCGGACCCAGAAAGCTGCAAAGGAGGAGGATGGTGCAGCTTATAGTGTAAGAAATCAATAAACATCTCCTTGCACTTCACTGGGTTGAGGCGCATGCCATGTTCACTAGCATAAGTGCAAATATCTCTTGCAATGAACGGCAGAAAACTGGTAGAACACCTAGGTATAATCTCTACAACTGAAAGGTCGTCTACATATTTAGCCCTGATTTTCCATTGCCTGGCTAGGTTATTAACAAGTACTGGAAACAGCAAGGGGGCCAATTTAGTCCCTTGGGGAATACCACCCCTAGCCACAACATGACCCGAGATAGCGCTACCTATTTTAACCGACTGCGATCTATTTGTCAAAAAACAATCTGATCCAGGTAATTAGAACATTATGTACACCAAGATTACACAGTTCAGTGCAAAGGACATTATGGTCCACAAGGTCGAACCCTTTGCTAAAATCAGTAAATAGGATTCTAGCATAGCAGTGTCCAGTGTCCAGGGCTTCTAAACTACAATGTAATATGTAAATTAAGGCATGCGTCGTTGATTTTCCCAGTAGAGCAAATTGCAAAGAGTCAATGTTATCAATGACTTGGCTATACAAGGAACTAAGTGTGAAACCTTCCATGATTTTAGCTATCTGAGCAGTGAGAGTAATCGGTCTTAAATCACTGTCCAGACTTGGGAGGCGACACTTTGGGCAGGGGCCACACAAGTGATTTCTTCAACTGAGCTGGAACATAGCCCATTTTAACGAAGAGTTATAAATGTCAGTAAGCACAGGACACAATTTTGCTGCAAACTCCTTTAAGATCTTGTTGGGAATCGGGCTAGGGCCTGAGGACTTGTTGGGCTTTATCTGTCGCAATGCCTTGTACACAACCCTTGATCTACTAGGAACTCCCTAGGGACCTCAAGATGCAGATCACAGTCCGTCAAGCCAAGAGGAATAAAATGAGCAGTCAATCCCGCGAGGAAATCGTTGAAGCAATCAGCAAGGGTGGTAAGAGTCGGGATGTTCTCATCCAGCATTTGAAAGGCCCCGCTGTCGGTAGTACTCCTCTGACCTGTCAACCCTTTAATCTCCTTCCACCACCGTTTCACATTAGTATCTTTCAGGGCTGCGACTTTCCTTTCATAGAAGTTCTTTCTGCACGTCTTACATTCCTGCTGAACCCTATTTCTCCAATATTTAAAAGCAGTAGAATCTTTACTGTGTGACACAAAGGACTTTTGATGCCATGAGATTAAGGTCTTAAGCTTGCGTGTCATCCACGGTTTGTCAGAAGTACAACACTTTGTGCGCTGTAAGGGGAAAAAACGGTCCATTGCTGCCAATGATATCATTTTTTCGGCATTTGCTCTAAGAGCACGTAGTGCTCATCAAGAGAGCTAATGTTGTTTACATTATTACTGAGGTCCATTTTGTACAGATACTGAATATACCCTGCCAATTCCTTAACAGTTTAAGGATATATTGACCCAGGAATAGCCAGCTTAGTATACATGTAGTTAACACCTCTCATCACAATTACAACTACATCATCATCATCTAAACACAAGAGTCAATTATGTAAGTATAAATATATCAAACTTTTCTTTTCACAATAGTCCAGTGACCGCTGAATAAAAGCACTGAGAATGCATTTGTACAGGGTTAGCCTCAACCTAAAGTAAAATCTTCACAAAAACTGGTGGGAAGGTGCCACAAATTTTGAAAATTAAACAACAAACAGAGCTGTAAACAGGTCATCTTCTCGCTGGAATTTGAGAATATTTTACTTTGGGTCAAGGCCAATTACCCTGTACAAATGCATTCTGAGTAATTTTATTCAGCAGTCATCATGGTGAATTCAAAACTGGATTATAGCAAGTTTACTAAAAATTAACCTGCATTAATCTGAAAGTCACTGAATGGATGTAGTTTTTTGATCTGCTTGAATTTATGGTATAGTTTATATCCATGCATGCCAAGGATAAAAACAAGGTTAACTTTTGGCTCAGCCAGCTCAAAACCTGATGAGTGTGTGGCAGGTCGTGGATGCAACTGCAGCTGTACCATTGCCAAATCAGGTTTTATTCTCAAGTCACAAGTCACATCCTTTCTTTACATTTAACAACTATCAGCAATACAAAAAAATTAATAGGAGTGTGTTTAGCTCCTTAAATTGTAAAAATTCAGCTATGGCCAGCTCCAGACCCCACACTTCCCCCATTTTATTTCATTTTTACTTTTATCATTTTGTTAAAATCAGCATCAATCTTCGCAGTCTGGCTGTTTGAAAATTAAATGGCTCACTTTTTGTGGACTGCAAAGCAGATGGGATCCCACCTATTTGAGGTCCCCACCTGGGACTGAACTGGGATCCCAGGTGGGATTGGCGGGATCCCACCTCGTAATTTTACCTGGGCCATACTGGTAAATCTCTACAGGGAAAACTTTAACAGAAATTTGCTAGGTTTCTTTTTGTAACTCACGCTAAAGGGACAGTATTCGTGAATTAAGGGTGACTATTGAGGACATTTGAACTATTGCAATTGTATTGCAATAGGTCACATGGATATTGTGATAGTATTGCGATAGTGGAGGTACTGTTGCAATAGTATTGCAACAGTTTTCAGGAATGTCTGTATTTACTTAATGCCTTATACTTTAAGAAATACAGTACCAGTTAAAAGTATTCATCAGGTACGCCATTCGAGTTTCAAGTTCTTGAAGAAAAACGACACGGTTGTTTTGTGTGGACAAGCAGACATTACAACAGTTCTCATTCGAACAACGCACGGATTAAAACTAAAGGACTGTCACTGCGAATGGTCAAATACTATCAAAAGGCATTTGGGTTTTGAGAAAACGGTGTACTTCTCGAGGAAATAACACATTCTTTGCTACATAAAAGTGGTGTCAAAGACATTCAGTTTCTTTCGAGATTACAGCGTTGTGCTTTATTTCTGTATAAAAAATCTGATGCACCGTGGACGTAATGGCCACTCGTAAAGCAACGAATCAATATCACTGTTCATCGGACACTGTCATCAAAAGCGATAAAAATTTTCGAGAAAGTGGCCTATTTCTCCACGAAAACGCACAATGTATGTAAATACAAGTAGGCGAACACTGTGTAGTCCCAAGCCAGTAGCCGCCACTTCTTAGGTTTGCAAGCGTAAGGAATTCAAGACTGGCGCGGTTGATCGAACATTATAGTTTCGCTTTAATATTGATTCCATGAGGAAACAACATACATGTATCGTATGTACGAGTTAACAAATCGCTCCTCGCCTTTGAAATAAATTGATAAACCTTCAAAGGAACACTCGTAAAATTCCAAGGAAACGTCCAAAATGAAATACTTGTGTAATTTGGATAGAAACATTGTTGATGTGGTTTTCACTCTTCCGCCAAAAATAGCGCAATTTGCATACAACATGTAATCAAATGGAATAGTCTGAAATTTGTGGAACGATAAAGCCAAATTGCAACAAATTGATTGAAAATGAACACCTATTCTATTGGGGTAAAGTTTACGCTGTGACTGAAGGCATTATTTAAAGGAGCACTGTCACCGGGATTTTTGCTGTTTTTGGTTCAATTCTGCCAAAATTACTGCCTTTTACCTGTTGTCATGCAAAAAATGCTCCTACAGAATCAGCAAGATGAATTCCAATGAAATTTTGGCAGGAAGAGCTAACCATAATATTTTTTTGGGAGATTTTTCAATGCATAGCTTGAAATTTTGAAAAAACTGGCAAGTTTTTTTCAAATTTCAATCCATTTCCATCCTTGTCATCTTACACGGAATACAGAAGTTTATGGTGTCAATGCAGCAGTACAGTCTTTGGCAACAAAACTAGACCATTATTTTAAGGTTTCCACTTGATGCATTGGCAGTTTGAAGCTTTTTAAAGTGATGGTACAATAGCGTGACACTGCCCCTTTAACACTGTGACTTCGGAAACCTACTCCACATGACTCCCGGTGGTTTTCTATCGTCGGCCAAAAATTGCGCAAAGTAAATTTGCATACAACTACATGTTTCAAATGGCAATTTGTGAAGTGATAAAGCTGGATGATAAAACTAAAATGTATTGCAACTTATTGATTGGAAATGAAAGCCCATTCCAATGGGGCAAAGTCTACATTGTGACTGAGGTGTGATTTCATGCTGTAGCCTCGGAAACCTAGGTAGGTACATAAGTTGGACCGGATCAACTCGGACCAACTCGGATCGACTCGGATCGTCTCAGATCATACAAAAAAAAAACAAAATTAAATGAAATTGAAACTTTTACCCATTTGAAGGTTAAAGGCCAGATTAATAAAGACTCGCGACGTTTCTCTGTGTCATTTGTATTCTAAGTGCCAGTTCCTCTCAGACTCGTCTCGTGTTCACCCATCCCTGATCCTGCCGCGTCGATCCCCCACCACAGGAAATTTGAATTGTTCAGGTTTTCAAATGTCAATTTCCCCACCCTTGGGTCGCTATTAGAAGTCAAATTCCCACCCCAGGCACTAGCACAACAAACTTTTCAAGATGGCAGTCAAGTTTTCCCACCCTGGGGACCACTGTGGAAGTCTAATTCCCATGAGTTGCCCGCCTTCCCCCGCCCCCCATCCTGGGGCAAACCATTGATAAACATTGTGAAGGAAGCCGTTACTTCATACTGTGGCCTCGGAACCTTTTCAAAACATTTCCTACTCCAGGTCACTCCTAACCAACGAGATTCAAATAAATCGTGTTTAATATTTCGCACGGTTATGCCATGTCTTGAGTTTTTTTTTTACCCTTCTATTCCTGACATCACTACGCCTACATCGACGCCTCAGGTATTCATCAATGCCTATGATGACACATCATTTCCACTGCAATTCCTTATGTGGTGTCTGCACTGGGTACAATTTTAAAAATGTAATTTGTCACCCTTTCTAATTTTACTGAGTCTAAGGCCTCTTTCCCTTTCCTCCCCGCACAGTTTCGTTCCACTAATTCTTCTGGTGAAAATATGGCCTGGACCAATTTTGAGGCAAAATTCCCAACAGAACAACTCTCACCCTTAATCTTTATAACTTGTGTTAAAAACCTACAAGCTGTATCTTCATCTTCCCAAACCACAGAACATGTTCCCTCAAGCTCGCCACTATACCTTTCCTAAATTGGAACCCAGAAGTAGTGGCCAATACAGGTGGAACACAGTGGAGTGGAATTTAAAAAATTTGTGGTGAAATGAACTAAAATGTTTGTAACACTCTTAGCTAACATTCCCGGAACATTAGAGTAGACCCTGGGAATGAGGATGGCCTGACCCTAATAGCAGTGGGTTCAAGAATGAAGACGCTAAAACATTCTTGGTGCAGTAGGTGGACTGTTTTTAGTTTCTTTTCATCGTTATTGTGACCTTGAGAATTAAAGATGTGTAAAAATCTAAAGAAGTTAAAATGTTACTGAGAAGTATAGAAACTACATGTACACTCTCACGATTGTTATCAATGTTTCATTTTCACTATCGACCCATCACTACCGCAGTGTTAACATAGCAATTAATCGATAGTTCAATGTATTGTTACAGCCTTATTGTAAATACTCTAGGGAGCCACCTTAAGAAACTTGCTCTGTTGTTTTTAAGCATCATTGGAGGAGGCAGGATGGCCGAGTGGTTTGGGGCGCTGGATTTCAACGCGGTCACCCCGGGTTCAAATCTCGCTCTAGCCACTAGCTGGTGTTAATTGTTCTGGGTAGTCCCTGGTTCAACTCCTTGGTCATCCCTGTAAATAGCCGACTGGTTTGCCTCCAGCCAGTTGGGATTCTTATCATGTTTATTTGTTTATTTGAATTATTTATTTCTGTATTTGTTCAGCCCCACTAGCCTTTGCGCTATAAATACTGTCGAGGGTCAAAGGAACAAGTTTGAATTCTGGTTTTTGACCATCGCGACATCTTCCACTTAACAATAACTATAACGAAACAACAAATATATTGCATCTGGAAAATGTTGAGACACATTCAGCTCTGAAATATAACCCTTTAAGCCCAGATGATGCCATATGGTAAAGGATGCAAGTACATGCTCAATATTCAGTCAATTTGCATGGAATTTGCACAACTAAAAGATCTTGGAAAGATCTGCAAATTGAAGGCATATTATCTTGCCCCCCTCCTATACAATTAGACTAATGATTTACCACCCCTGAAACTTTTGGAACATTTTGTCTTTGCACTTTCTAGACCGAGTTAATATCTGACAAAAACCAATGCACCAAGAGCTTCAAATTTAAGCTATAGCTTAGGGGTATGCCCATTATGTACAAGGAACAGGAAAACTTTAAATGTTTTTTTGTTTTTGTTTTTTTCATTTTGGGCACTTGTCAATCCAATCTGTGGCCTCCTCCATTTCTTTTGGTGTGATTTATAGCATACCCCAGAAAATACCTTTCAAATGGTATATCACATGTGGTCTTCCGGTTCTTAAAGTGGGGGCTTAAAATAATTTTTTTTTAATTTTTGAAGCTTGTTGTGTCATGATTACGAAATGAGAAAAGAAATTTGACAAAATCAACTAAAACCGAATTTTTTTACCCTCCAAAGAACCTCAAAATTCTCTAAATCGTGTCCCATGAACTGGGAATGAATCTTTGCTCAGAATAATCAATGGTGATAACGTAGGAAATGCCATGACTCTCATGTCTTTTGAAGCATTTCCTATGTCACAGCTTTGTGATACGATTGTTTGGCCACGCGCAAGATGGAGATACATTTTGGTGCCAAATTCAAAACTTTTGGTTCAACTTATTCCACATTATGAATGTTTTACTGCCTAAAATCCATATTTTATGAATCAGAAAATGACAAACTATCATATTCGAACAAGACATTTTTTACTTCATAGGCACCTTAATATCACTGTTATATATTGGCACAGTTATATTTCATTCTGCACTGAGAATGGAATGCTCAATATCAGTGCCAAAATTCACTAATATTTCCATTTTCAGTAGTTAATTTGAAAGTATTTTCTCTATTCTGCGTGAAAAAAGCTCTGCCAACTGGTTTTTATAAACTATACAACTGCCTCCTCAATGCGTGTACCTTAGTGCCAACCGTTTTCCTACGACATTGGAAAATGGAATTCGAACTTCCATTTTTGTTTTCTGTTTACCTATGACGTTTGAAAACAGAATTTGAACTTCCATTTTCGTTTTCTGTTTTCCTACGACATGGGAAAACGGAATTCGAACTTCCATTTTTGTTTTCCGTTTTCCTAATGCACTGAAAACGGAATTCGAACTTCGATTTTTGTTTTGCGTCTTTCGTTTTCTTAAGACATTGAAAAACGGGATTTGAACTTCGATTTTCGTTTTTCGTTTCAGTGTTTTTGTCATTTCTGTATTTCCTGGGGTGGATCTAAGGTTGGTTCGGGGGCTTCGGTTGAACCCCCTAAAATTAAGACATTAACGTCTAAAAACTTTTGGTTACACAGAATTCTGGTGAAAAAAATTAAGACAAGTCAGGACCTGGTAATGTAAAACAATAAACACCATAGAGCATGTCGCTCACAACCGCAAATTGAGCATGTTTTGGATCTGCCATCCGTCATGCATCACTGGGGGTGCTAAGATAAGCTTTGGTGTGCTTCTTGCTAGGGTCAGTTGCTTCTTTCTTCAGTTTTTTTTTTATGAAGCACAAAGACTTTGCATAAAAAAGCAAGCCTGTTCAGCCTGCTGACCTCAATTGCTAAAGTCACATCAACTGAATTCAACATAAATTTGTAAATATAAACTTGAATATGCATCAATAAAATAATGTCGATCTCTTTTGCATTTTCCTTCCTTTTGACGCAACTACAACAACAAACAACAACACTTTATTCACATTTCCATTACACGGTTTGTAAAACTTATTAAATAATTAGCAACTTAACACATAGAATAATCAATTACACTTTAAACTAAATATTATTACATAGAACGAAATGCCTAGCAGCTAGATAACCGTAAGGTTTTCGAGCTAGCAGCTAGCTCTTTGAAGGTAGTTTCGAATGTACAGGACATCACAATAACTAGACATACACAACATCGTAAGACAACATACATATACACAACATCGTAAGGCAACTGGTTGACTCCAACATTTCAAACTTTCCCAGGGAGCATGCCTCCCCCACCACCCTCTAGATCCTCCCACCTTTAGCGGTCGTATATTCCAACCTCCTTCATATAAATCCTTATCTGAATCCTAGTTCACTTGAACCAGAAAAATGTTGGCACGTTCTGTCGCTAACAAGCCACAGATGATAACAAACAAGATGACCGCCTTAGACTGTCAATATCCTTTGATGAAGTCTTTTTTCGTGCCGTTTTCTTATTGTGGAAATTTAAATAAAAGCTATGAAGACCTTCTGATCTCGAGGTAATCAATAACCATCACCCAAATCTAAGGGGATGTAGTTTGCTAAGAGTGTAAAAAGGATTTGCTGTTATCATAGCATCATGGCGTTCGTTGCTGATGGCACAGTCGACTGATCAACATCGCAGCATGAGGTTGTATTCCAAATCTATCGTGAAAAGCCTTAGGCCTAGATACAAATAACCGGGTACTTTTTTGAGATATTTAGAAGATTTTGGGATATTTAGAACATCTCATGATATTTGGAAAAAAATTATATTTGGAATTTGATAAGGAAAAATTATTCAAATCATGTTTTTTCCTAGGAAAATTGAGAAAGAAAGCTACTTAGTTCAATGTTAATTAGGGCATTGACATTACAGTGACAGAAATTCACACAAATCTCCTCATATAGGCCTGCAGTAATCAGATTCAACAGTATTCTCCATTTATAATATATACCATGTTGTCTTATGCTAGCAATTGCCTGTTCAACAAGAATGGCGGATGTTGATGCTGAAAGGTCAGATGCAGTGATTACAGTTCCAGATGACGTACCCTCTGAACCTGATGCTAACTCACACACAAATCATACAATAGTGTCCCTTTTAGACCGCGTAGAGGCAGCGCCTCCGAGGCAGCGCCTCTGCTTGTAACTGCACTGCCCTAGTCTTCTTGGAGGCTGTTGGATACTGAAATAAGTCTAAGGCTGACTTTATGTAAAATCGTTTAGAGTTTTGTTGTATTCTGTACAAGGACATTTGCTGACATGCTGAAATTTGTGTTGCCAGTTTAGAAGACGGGCTACTCTTTGAGGTTGTTACTGTAATATTTATGAAAATAAAGCCAGATATTTTTTAGATATTTAAAACTTTTTCGAGATATTTAGAAAAATATTTCAGATATTTAGAAAAAGGCGATATTTACGTTACATTTATATCTAGGTCTAAACAGCCTATTGAAATTTTTTAACTTAATAGTGGGACCTAAAAAGCAATTTCATTCCGTCATTTGTAACTCCATAATAATTTCATTTTCTTGTGCTCATTCACAAGAAGGGTCGACACTCCTCTGGTTTAGGTGAAATACAGAAATGACAAAAATACAGAAAAGGAAAAACGAAAATCGAAGTTTGAATTCCGTTTTTCAATGTGTTAGGAAAACGAAAAACGAAAATGGAAGTTCGAATTTCGTTTTCCCATACTGTAAGAAAACAGAAAATGAAAATGGAAGTTTGAATTCCATTTTCCCCAGTCGTCGAAAAACAAAAACGAAAAACGAAAATGGAAGTTTGAATTCCATTTTCCAATGTCGTAGGAAAATGGAAAATGGAAATGGAAGTTTGAATTCCCTTTTACCTATGTCATAGGAAAACGGAAAACGAAAATGGAAGTTTGAATTCCTTTTTCCAATGTAGTAGGAAAACGGTTGGCACTAAGGTACACGCATTCTCCTCCCTCCCCTCCCCACCTCCCAAAAAAAAAAAAAAAAAGAATTGCCAGGATCACTCTGGCCCCCAAGAAGAATTTTATGGTTGAAAAGCTGTGACTATCAAGTGTCAAGATTGAAACTTTTCAAACTTAACCCTTTCACCACCAAAGGCCTCCCCTTTGACGAGTAAAATTGTCTGGCGTTAGACAGAGTAAAATCTATTAAGTCCCTATTGGTGGTGAAAGGGTTAAAATTCGAATCAACAAATTTTTCGAAACGGATTTTACTATAAAAGTTAACGTTAAAAAACAACGACGTTTCGACCGATCAACGGTCATTTTCAAGTTGAAGGATAAAATTGTTTAACATGCGCTTATATAACAATCAATTGTAAAATGCTAATGAGGTACTGACTAAAACTCTAAAATATTTGCATAAAAACAATACGAGAAAATCGCGGCAATAATGGTGAGAACGCAAGGCAAAAGAGACAATATTAAAAGTGAATAATTAGGTAAAAACTTTTGCGTGGATCGAATCACACTGTTTGTTCAGTTTTGGTTTAAGTTCACGAATAAAAAGCATTTCAAAAATCAAACAGTCTAATCTACTCTGACACTTCTTTAAAATCTTGAAATTTGTTTCGATGGTCTCCGGATCCTGTCCATGCTCGTCCTTTGCGTGGTTGCCGATTGTTGATCGCTTATGTTCCTCCACACGTTGATGTAGGTGTCGACTCGTGAAGCCGACATAGTCTGCATCACACAGACCACACTTATAATAATAAACAACGTTTTGTTGATTAACAATTGGAGGTTTGTGTTCTTTCGGTTTGAATTGTCTTTTTATCTTCTGACTTGTGTAAACGGGCTGGACAACGGCATCAATCTTTCGGCTGAGATCACCGAGTTGGTGTCTTACCGCATTTGCTGATTTTTGGTCTTTGAACGGTAGGACAATTCTGATAGGGGCATCATGGTCATCGGATAGTTGTTGTTTGGTACATACATCCTCGGAGACTTTCATTTCAAGAAAATGTCTGATGGTGTTCTCTACGAGAGTTCCGGGATAATGCAGGCGAGCAAAAACAGGCAAACTTCCCTTTCTTGGAATGATGATCATCAGAAATGGTCCCCGACTAGACACGAAGGTCTACGTGAAACCAACTGATACTGGACTTTTACTGCATTACCAAAGTCATGTTGACGTAAAGTATAAACGTTCTTTGCTGAAGACAATGTTAAACCGTGCGTTAAGACTTTCCTCGAATTGGCAGTCTTTCCATCAAGAATGCGAACGTTTAAAAACTGTTTTTGCTCGCCTGCATTATCCCGGAACTCTCGTAGAGAACACCATCAGACATTTTCTTGAAATGAAAGTCTCCGAGGATGTATGTACCAAACAACAACTATCCGATGACCATGATGCCCCTATCAGAATTGTCCTACCGTTCAAAGACCAAAAATCAGCAAATGCGGTAAGACACCAACTCGGTGATCTCAGCCGAAAGATTGATGCCGTTGTCCAGCCCGTTTACACAAGTCAGAAGATAAAAAGACAATTCAAACCGAAAGAACACAAACCTCCAATTGTTAATCAACAAAACGTTGTTTATTATTATAAGTGTGGTCTGTGTGATGCAGACTATGTCGGCTTCACGAGTCGACACCTACATCAACGTGTGGAGGAACATAAGCGATCAACAATCGGCAACCACGCAAAGGACGAGCATGGACAGGATCCGGAGACCATCGAAACAAATTTCAAGATTTTAAAGAAGTGTCAGAGTAGATTAGACTGTTTGATTTTTGAAATGCTTTTTATTCGTGAACTTAAACCAAAACTGAACAAACAGTGTGATTCGATCCACGCAAAAGTTTTTACCTAATTATTCACTTTTAATATTGTCTCTTTTGCCTTGCGTTCTCACCATTATTGCCGCGATTTTCTCGTATTGTTTTTATGCAAATATTTTAGAGTTTTAGTCAGTACCTCATTAGCATTTTACAATTGATTGTTATATAAGCGCATGTTAAACAATTTTATCCTTCAACTTGAAAATGACCGTTGATCGGTCGAAACGTCGTTGTTTTTTAACGTTAACTTTTATAGAAAGGGTTAAAGCCACATTAAATGACATTTTGTCTACAATTAAATAATTGTCTCAATACTAAACTAAAGGAAATCTTACCAAGATGTCCCCAGTACTTTTCAGTGATGTAGTCCTCGCATAACGCATTTTCAAATGACAGGTAGAATTTGTACTTTCTAACACAATCGTTTGTCGTTTTCCGAGAACAAGAATGTGTTTGGCCCAATCTGCTGCAACAAGCTCCATAAACGTCAACTTTGATGAACTTCTGCAGCTCACGGACAAGAGATAGTCGCAGTTGAGGTCCACAGTTACTAACCATCCAAGCAACAAGTTCTGATTTTCCTTGAGTATAATCTGTCATGGTGGCCATTTCATTCTTCTTGATATTTTCTTCAGTGAGTTGCTCATAATTCCCATACGGTGACCAAAAGTCTGAATCGGCCCTGTAAGTCCATGTCAAGTTGAACAAGCCGTTCAACGGTGTTGGGTTAGGAGTTGCATTCGGACTTTCCCATAATGCGTACACCCAGCGCTGAGAAGTAGGTCTGTTCTTCAATAATGACTTCAGTACGTCCACACCCGGCATGTCCCTAGCGTGAAAAACAACTAGGTCGCTCTCTGAAAACCTCGCTTTGTCTGGAGTAATTTCAAAACGATCCAACGAGCATTGCCGTTTTATGGGATGATACAAAATACATTTACCTCCTTGCTTTGTAACCCAATTTGTAGCACCAAAAAATGTAGTGTAGAGGAGTACCGTCACTAACGACTGATTTCGTCCTTGTACTCCAGAGTTGTTCGGCCTAAACGCAGGAATAAATTCGGTTCTTGTAATGTCATACCTTAGTTGAAACCCAATTAGAAGGAAAATAACATAGACAGATATGAAGAGAGCGAAGTAAGTTGGCCTCCCGTCCATTTTGAAGAACCCACCGTGCCAGTCTCGCATACCCTGCGAGCAGAGGCCCTTCGATCTTCCTAGATAAGTCGGGAATAGGAAGGAACCTCCGCCAGCCGCCTCGACTTTCTTTGATGTGCCGTTCATCCACCGAAGTGGATGAGTCAGTCCGGTTAGAAACCAGTCAGACCGGTTTTGGCCCCAAACGCATGCGCTTTGTTAGAAATTACTGACTAAATAGGTGCCCGCGGTTCATTGTTTACACTCGTCTACTGACAAAATGATATTCGTTTCTCTGTCGAAATCCGTAAAATCTCAACTCGTCATCTTTACAGGCAGACGACAACAGCGATGAACGACCAGAGCGGATTTTCTTGTAAGCTTTGGGCGATGGGCTTGGTTTTGTGAGTCGCTTTACAATGATCGTCTTGCGACAGGACAAGGAGTCACTGAAGAGTATTTTGAACGGAGCTCGCTTCAGTAATTTGTTGAATGATCACACTATTCCTTTTATCCAACGATTCCGTTTGCCGGCCACATGGTCTACAGACAACACATGACTGAACAGTTAAGTCAAAATTTTCCTCTAAGATGCTCTGTAACTTATCTCGAAGGCCAGTGTGATGTTTCACTTCAAATGTACATCGTTCCGTGCC
>JAEMWC010000131.1:562500-570000 GCA_016490735.1 Pachyseris speciosa
CAAGGGGTTGATTATTTTTAGCAGGTTTACGTAGTTTAGCACTGACCAATAGATCGTTAAGATTGTTAGAACGTCGGAAAGGCTGCCCCTCTTGTTGCTTTCCGACGTTCTAACAATCTTAACGGGTGCGTTCACAACTGCGAGGATCATTCTTCATTTAATTTCATTTCCGCAGTTCATGTATGATTCATTTCATATATCATTCACACTCATTTCTTTCACGGGAACATATGAACCCACAATTGACCTGCTCCCAACGTCAGTGGCTTCGTAGCTCAGTTGTTAGAGCATCGCACCGGTAATCGCGAGGTCACGGGTTTAAACCCCGTTGAAGTCCTGAATTTTTTTTTTCAGGCTTCTTTTCGCAATTGCATAAATTGCGTTCACACCTGCGAGGATCATTCTTCATTTGATTTCATTTCCGCAGTTCATATATGATTCATTTCATATATCATTCACACTCATTTCTTTCACGGGAACATATGAACCCACAATTGACTTGCTCCCAACGTCAGTGGCTTCATAGCTCAGTTGGTTAGAGCATCGCACCGGTAATCGCGAGGTCACGGGTTCAAACCCCCTTGAAGTCCTGAATTTTTTTTCAGGCTTCTTTTCGCAACTCGGCATAAATTGCGTTCACAACTGCGAGAATCATTCTTCATTTGATTTCATTTCCGCAGTTCATATATGATTCATTTCATATATCATTCACACTCATTTCTTTCACGGGAACATATGAACCCACAATTGACCTGCTCCCAACGTCAGTGGCTTCATAGCTCAGTTGGTTAGAGCATCGCACCGGTAATCGCGAGGTCACAATTCCCCATTCCCCAATCCAATTTTTCCCTCCTTCCATGATTCCCCGTTCTTCAGTGCCAACCTCGTTTCCAGGATTTTGGCCTCCTCGCGCCCCATGGAGGTTGTTCAGCATGGGGGGTTCGTCATTCCTTGGACCAAAATCCTTTGTTTTTATCACAATAGGATCTGTTGTTCTTCTTTTAATGGGGATCCAGTTTGGACCTAGTATTAAACGGAAGACGGTGGTTCTTGTGTACACTTCATTTTTCGGAAATACAAATTGGGTGAGAAAGGGAGAAAAGTGCGTTTGGTATCAACCCGAGGAACGGCAATGCTCACTGGATCTTTTTGAAATTACGAACGATAAAACACGGTTTGCTGAAAGTAACCTCGTCATATTTCATGCTAGGAACATGCCGAGTGTAAACGAACTGAAGTCATTATTGAAGAGCAGACCTACTTCTCAGCGCTGGGTGTACGCATTATGAGAGTCCCCAATAGGGTTCTTCAATCCCGCCATCCCGACCGGAATTTTCCCTAAATCCCGTAATCCCGACGGTTTCTACCGGCTAATCCCTATCCCGGTCATATTTTCTTAAGTCCTTACCTCAACAAAAACAATCCTTGAAGTTCCGTTCCAGATTCCCTCACAGCAGACCCAAGCACTGACTATTAGGTTCAATTAGCTGTATCTCTCTGCACTAAAACGATGATCTAGAGTAGTGCATTTGTTTTACATAACTAGTTTGAAACGAGTTGCGTCAGTCAATCAGTCGTTTTTATAGTCTTTTATACCTCGTTTCTTTTTATTTTTTTATTTTTTCTGTTTTGCCTCTTTTGTTCGATAACGCCTGCCTTCCGGATCACTTCGATCCCTGAAAAACGTGTCTCTCGGAGATGATAGCGATCAAAGAAGAGCATTAAGGTACATATCGCGACGTGCCACGGCAAATTCACTGTTCACTACACATATGACCACTTCCAGAGATGCCTTGTTCCTTAAAGTTTTTAAAACTGCCAAATTTCCCCTCTCGTTTTGCAATTTCAAATACCAGTTGGCAAAACCAGCCTTGAGGCTTTTTCCAACGTGAACACTGTCAGGAATTGGAATAACCAAAGACAACGACGGGTCGCGTGTGCCGTTTTCCAATTCTTCTAGGATGTCTGACATGGCTTTCTTGTTGCCTTCTTCGCAATCAACAGTCACAATAAGGACGGCTGCCTTAACGCACTTTTTACCATCTTCTATACATCGTTTGCAAGCGCGAAGACTCGGGAAGAAGCTGGTCTGGCCATGTTGTTTGCATACCTCGCATACTACCTTTTCTTTGAAACACTCGTTGCATGCGCTATCGCAAATGTCTATTCCTTCAAGACTCATGGTGTTTCCAATTGATGGCACCATATTCCGACATGCCTCACAGACTTGCAGAAGCTTGCAAGTTGTGTCAAAAACGATTCTTCATTTCCTCGCCGGTTTTACCTTTTTTGGCAACATATTCAACGGCACAGGGAAGACTACAACTGTTGTCTAAGGCGGTAACGGAAGAAACTAGTGCTTCGGTGATGATGTGCGCACTTAAAAAATCAGGGCTCGGTTGTGGGTTCTCCTGAACAAAAGTGACATCTACCTTTAAAGTCAGTCCAACGATTAGTTTAGTTCGTGGATAGAACTGAATTGAAGGTTTTAAAGCGGTACCGTCTTTGGCTAAAGCGCATGGCACTACCTTCAGTATATCAGTGTCAATAAGGACAACTGTATTTGAAACGCCATCTGTTGAAGGTAGTTTTATGAATGCGTCGCAGAGACTTTTGATCACCCCCGACTTGGTTGTGTACCCAGCTTGCCGTTCACGGTATGTTTCTTCTGACGGGTCCCCGAGATTCATTCGACATGTATCTGAACTATGAAAAGAACCCCTTCCTTGTCCTGCAAACATTGGTCCCCGAATCATATTTGTTGTCCGACGTCCACCGAGATAAGAAAGTGTGTGAAAAAATTCGACGACATCCTCGCTGTATTCGTGTCGCGGATCATAATAGAATTCTACTACGTCTTGAAGATATTTGTAAAATATTCTTTCCTTCGATATTTTTCCCCTTCGAATTAGTTCATTGAGCTTCACACAGACGGGATCCGCACTTTCTACACCAATTGCAATAAGCCGCCATTCCTTGTCTATAATTATGGAATCAGATGAAGAGTCGGACTCGACAGACGAGGCACTGGCGTTGCTATCTTCAGATGATAGCTGCATGCTATTGTCACTCATATCGTTCACTGAATTGCTTTCTCCTTCTGAACTACAAATGGCAGAATGGGCAAAATTGGAGACTTAGGATCATGAAACTAACTTCTGGTGATTTTAATTTGTTTCACATGTGATATTACTAGTTTCCATCCAAAGTTTCATCAACGAAACGGAACAATTACGTTTATGCTTGGTAAAGGCTGTTCTTATTTACTTCCGCATTTAACAATTTTTATGTCACCAGAACTTACTGCGCTCTCGTGTCCTCCGTATTGGAAACATCTACATCTGAATCAACAGTCAGTTGAGCACTTCCCTCGTTTGATGTTCCCTCCTCTGATAGCTCTCGCTTTCGGTTCAACATTCCGAGGAGAGTTTGTTGCCTTTGCGGTGTTTTCTTCGCTTTTGATTGGCACGATTTAAAATGATCTAAGAGAGAAGTAGAGACTTCAAAATAACATCTCGTTGATCTGGAATCAAAATCATTGAACTGTAGTGCAATTTTTAGATAACTAGTTCATTCTCCCGCTGCTATTCTCATCAAAATGTAAAAAGACCACAGAAATCAGTTCGGTATACCGTATGTTATGCTGCCTGCTCTCGTTCATCTTTCTAGTTCTATACAAACGACCCTGACGGGTATAAATAATTAAAAGTAAAGTGAACAGGTATTGCATAAAGTGTCACTTACGAGCTTGAAAGTACGATATTCTTCCCTTCAGACTGGAATCAAGGCGCAGCTGAACTTCACTCCGGCAGATCCCACATTTAATTTTTCATGCCCAGAGTACAGTTTTCTTATTGTGTTTTAAGTGAACCTTCTCTCCGTAAACCAACTCACTGCTGGCCAGTTTTTTTAACTCTGAAAAGGAAGTCATGGTCATTAATATATGAACAACTAAAAAAAAATTTTAGTTAATGAGGGATCTGTCTTAAAAGGGCCACTTGGATCAATGTTATACTTTAAATGAAGTGGTGCCATCCATGTTTTATCAGTTTGTGCGAGATGTTAATGGCGCTTTTGTCATATTGTGAGAGTTAAGAACCATAAAGAGTAAAGATCAATTGTGACACATCTTGAGTACCTTCGTCAATCTTTTCCCTCTCTGTGGAAGGCAACGTCCGCTCCTCGTGGACCGGGTTAGTAGCTTGCCCAGCCGCTTCTACCGTCGATTGACCACCGTCTTTGGAAACGACTTCCACTACTATTCGCGGTGAATTAGTAGAAAAGGCTAGTTCCATGGGATATATGTAAGGAGGACGAATCAGGACCCCCATGATGCTTTGCGCTTAAAATTCCATACGTCTCATCGATGCATTCGCTCAAGAAGTGCTCATAGTGAGCTTTTTCGATCGCCGAATTTACAGAGATCGAAGCACTTTAAGGTCAGTTTTTTATTTTTATGTGTATTTTTATTGCATTTTGCTATTACGAGTTGTGTTTCTAGCTCTGATAATAATGGTTTTGTCCTTCTTTCAGTTCAATATTTCGGACCTCATTTTAATTGCAAATGGCGTGATGGCTGAATGACCTCAAACAATCAGGGTCCCGTAGATAGTCAGAATAGCAAAATAAGATAAATCGGAAGGTGGTTCGATTTTGGAACCTCGAAGTACCTCGCGATTTCCATGTCTTTTGTGGCCACAAAGTTTGGTGTTTTTAGTCATACACGTGGTCGCGAGGTGTGATAAAACATGCCAACAAGCTTTAATTTTCCATGTGTTTTTTCATTTCATTTGTCGTTTTCGAGACATTCCTATCAGCTGTTTGGGTATATCTTAGTTGCCTTTCTTCTGTTATTTTTCTAGGTTATTACTGCCATGGATGAGCGAGAGAAACGTCCATATGTTGCCAGGGCAGAACCCCGAACAAACCAAAAGAGAAAAGCCTTGTAAATTCTTCCTGTGCTTGAACCAGAAAGCGAAGAAATACCAACGCGAACCCGGAGAACGTTGGCTTTTCAAGGAAAAGGAAGCCCTTTGCAAAAGGTACTTGAGTCTTAGATTTTTTTTCTTGATTTTTTATCTAAACGTGTTACTTCGAAACGAAAATAAAAATTGGAACACAATTTAAGCTAAAGACTGGTGAATGACCTGAATGACCAACATTTGGAGATCAGCATGAATACTGGGATAAAGGCTGCTGATTTCATCTAGCAAACTGTGGGGACTTCATACAAGAGAACCAGTAAGATTTTTGCATGAGATGAATAATCTTCACATATTGTTTATTTTAGAACTCACTGAAAAGGAAATCTATAAAACACAGGCTTTGAATTGGAGCTGAGAATATTTTACACAAACAGATCAAGATATTTTGCTGTTTGTTATTTTATAAATTCAGTTCGCTGAGTGTTCTGCAGTGTTAGTTATGAGCATATCAGCAAGCTGACTTTCAAGAGTTTTCTATTTTCATGATGACAGGGACAGTCATATATTTTCCAAATGCTGTAATTAGACCTTCACTGTAAAGTGCAGTCACTTAACTTTTTTTTTCAGAACCCAGTGTTCGGAGCCATGTGATGATTAACTTAAAACAGAAGTATAAATCGATTGACGAGGCTGAAGAGGCACTTGCTATATCTGTCAAGTCATATTGATGGCTCTCCTGTCACCCAACCTGGAACAAGCAGTGATGCAGCTTACCTCAATGTCTCTCCATCACTGACTGGAAAACTGCATTGTTTAACTGAGAAACAACTAACTTATTTAATTTTGGAGAGCTTGGCCTTGTTAGAATCCAGTGTAAATGTGGAACAATAATTGTTATCGAGGTTCTTTGATAAACATGAAAATATTGATGCTCTGAGCATAATAGAACATTTTGTACTCATGGTTCTCAGTAGTAAATAAAGTTTATTGTTATTATGGTTTGTTGGGAAAATTGACTGTTTCAGGTCCAAACTGTCCGATTTGAGCTGTCCGATTACAAACACTTGCAATCAGACAGGCCAAATCAGACAGTCTGATGGTAGCCAATCAAAATCAAGGAGAATATCTTTAGTGAAGAGGTTGACAGGTCCAGATTGAAAACAAGAACCATTTATGTTGTGGTTCAATTTATATTTTTCTCCATATTTTCCTACATAACATACACAAGAACAAATAAGGAACTTAAGATTGAACCAAGGATAAATCTAACTACAACATATATGCTCATCTTTAATTCCTGAATTTCTTGCATTTTGTTCTTTACACAATTAATTGGTAATTGGACTTCGTGCCATACAATTCAGGGATGCTCATAATTTCAAATCAGCTTCCTGCTACATGCTCAGCCAAATTTAAAACCACTCACCCGATTACTGGTACTTCCCTGAAGTGTTCGCCACTCAGTCCTATTACCATTACTTTTATTATTATTATTAATTTTTTTTTATCTAGGGGTAATTCAATATAGTCAATGTTTTGGAATTCTCATTTACCAAAAAGACTTTTAATACACTTGCCACCACTACTTGCACCAAGTGCAAGTACATTATTATAACAGTTTCGAGTTTGTCAGATGGCTAGATGAAGTAAATTGGTCTCTGTGTAGTGATTTAAAAGCTAATATTTCAAGCGTGGCCCTTTGTCAAAGCAAATCAAGGATGTCTTCAAGTTAATAGAAAAAAGTATTTTGTTTGAAAGCCAACTGCTACAGCATTCTGATGTGGATGGTTTTTGTTTAGATATTCTTGGTTTTCACCCATGTGACAAGGCAGCCATGTTGGTTGACAATACCTTTTTTGGCATAATTTACAAAAAAAAATAAAGTTTAGGTCCCTGCAGAGAGCCTATTATTCTTGTCAACCAACATGGTCGCCATGATGTTACATGTATATGCAAACAAGCACTATACTACATGTATGTTTTCTACATGTTGGAAAGATATTTCAGCCATTATAATTTGCAATTAAAAGAGTGCTCAAAAACATGGCATTCTGCGTTTTTGATTTTTTCCAAAATACTGTACAGTGTAGAGTGTAATTACAAAACAGGCCAATTATCAAGATGCACACACAGCACATGTGTGGCCTTTCCCTGGTAGGATGAGTACGACATTCAGGCAGAGTGGGTACATTGTTTTAGTTTTTAATACAAAGTCAAGGAGTTTGATTCTTTTTTGTTTGCAACTTGCTTTGGCCTTGTATTTTTTGTCATTGTATCTAGCTTAGTCTTCTTGAATACATGGACCAAAATAAATGTTTGACAACTTCTGTTGTCTTTTGTTCAAATTAAAAACAAAAAAACTGATTAATGTTTTTCTTTTCTTTCGTAAGCCTGTGATCCAAAATGTAATTTATACCAAATACAAGAAATGCAATTGAAAAGTAGTTATTTTTTGTTGCAAATATGTGATCATGATGTTAAGAACAAAATGGACCACAGAGACTATTTTAAAGTGGTATGGCTGAAACATGTGGCCAAGTTCAAGTGGTAAAATTCATATAATTATTCTCCATGT
>JAEMWC010000131.1:575000-652500 GCA_016490735.1 Pachyseris speciosa
GTGAGCAGACATGTTTATGTCACGCACTGTGAAAAAACCTAAAATTCAAACTGCTCTATTTTCAAAACAAAGCACGCTGCCGAGCTGAAATCATGCAAGCAGATACATTTCTAAAATGTCTTTTACGTGATGAAGTTAAAAATACAAAAATCTGTTTAATTTTGAATTTTAGTTTTTTTATGACGTCATGTGAAAACCAAGAATATCTTTGTTATACAATTGATTTATAGATGCTTGATTTTCACAGAAATCCATCATGTGCACCAAAGTGTTGATCATATACCTGACAGAAATGAAATCCGATTAAGCATGTTCTTGAATGTGCTAGGACGTTCAACACAATAAACAGAAGACATGAAGTGAAACTCGCAGTACAAGTCCACAATCACAACATGCATCTTTACATCAACAGCTACTGTACTACGCAACTGCTGTCCTGAAATCAAGAAACAGACTGAACGTCACACAATATCACAGATTTTCCACTAAAAACGGGAAAAAAAAAGAGAAAACATGTTTTGTGTGTGTAATTTTTATATCAATCCATGCCATTCCTTATTTTTTGACTCGGGATCATTTCCGGTCGAATATGGGGCTCATTTCTGGTCCGGGATCATTTGTGGTCCACTTTGGGGATCATTTGCGGTCCGGGATCATTTGCAGTCCAGGGATTATTTGCGGACCCATACAAAGCATCTCTGGTTGAATGAGCTCGAAACTCAGAGGTGTCGACCCGATTCTTTCATCATTTCTACTAACCACCTAGCAATTGTACAAGGAACTACCTCCTTATGTGGTTTGATATAGCTCAACAGTAACTGATTTTTACTGGAATCAGAGCACCATCCCTTAGCGCGCTCTAAATAACAAGTTATGGCTGAGTCAGCACATAAGGCTGGGTTAGTATCAAAGGCAGTGAATGTCAACTTAAGAGGACACTGCCCTTTCTTCCTAGATTTTGTTAACCGGCCAAGCTCAAAGACAATGCAGCTCTCTTTCACTGTCATGTATCTTAAATCAAGAACCCAAAGGTCAGAGGACCTGCCTGCTGAAGCAAGAGCAAGCAGCATACTCAGCTTAAGGGTCAACTGTTTGTCTGAAAGGTTGGCATCACATCCTAGAGTACAAATATGATCTAGCACCCTATCAACATCCCACATCACCATGTACCTCGGTTGTGGTGGCCTGGCATTGAAACATGCATTCAATACCTTGCAAACCAACTCATGTTGCCCAGCCTTACAGCCTTCAATGGGCTTGTGAAATGCTGAGATTGCTGATCGATGGGTATTAATTGTACGATAGCATCTGCCTTTGTTAAACATTTCTGTGAGGTAATCAGCTATAGAGGCCACAGTGGAGCAAAATGATCAAGTGCTCAAACCGGGGGTACTAAAACAATTTTAGTACGGGGAGGCTCCGCCCCGAGGTCCGACCCCTTACCCTTTTATATACCATTTTTGACAGAAAAGGTACCCCTTTCGTATACCTTCCATTGGCAAATGGTACCCCTTTCGTAGACCAAAACCAAGAAGTTTTCTTGTCATTTTCATGTAGCGTTCAATAAATTAAAACAGTACAGTCGTAAGGTACGTATGTTTGAAATACTTTAAGGGGGGATTAACTTAACTACAGACTTAGCGAGTAGTATAGTGTTTGGGGGTTTCAGCGCATAAATTAATCACATACTGATTTAGGGGGGTGTTTTAGCAAAATGATCTCTAACTGGCACTGCTGTGCCGTGACGTCATCAAATGGTACCAACACATTTTCCAATTTATGAAATCTATATTTTTTTAATTTGATGGCAATCTATATTAAAATTCTAGGAAAACCACTAAGCGTGACATTCTCGGAAAAAGAGGAAATGAGTCATCGCCTATAGCTATTATTACTCATGAGACGGTCGCATGATCTCTAACTGGCACTGCTGTGCCGTGACGTCATCGGATGGTTTCCAATTTTGTAATCTATAGTTTATTGGAAGACAGGAAATGAATCATCACCTATAGCTATTATTATAACTCACGAGACGGTCGCCTCTGACCGGCACTGCTGTGCCGTGACGTCATCAGATGGTTTATAATTATATTCTAATATAATAGTATAGAAATGAGTTGTAATTCAGAAATTCATGATGAATTGAAGAATATGGAAGAATATACTTGTCCTTTTTGTGATGAGCAGTTGGCAGAAGTTGACAGAAGTGTGGTAGTATCATGCTGTAGTAATAAGGAAATGTTTAACGATAATGGTATGAGCTTATGTACAAATTGTGGTTCAGTACATGGTTATGATTATGTTAAAGAGTATGTTGACTTTTATGAAAATATGTATAAGATACGACGGAAATCGGTATATCATCGTAAGTACCATATCGAAAATATGATAAATGGTATATGCTGTGATAATGGTTTTCAAATTTCTGTAAAAGATAGTGGTAAAATATTAAAAATATTCGAAGAGATAGACACTGTACTCCCATTAGTGAATAAGAATCGTAAAAGGATGATAAGTACTAAATTTGTCCTTAAGAAAATATTTTTAATGCTTGGTCTTCCATTCGAGAATATAACAATCACTAATTCGAAAAAGACTCTTAAATTTTATGATCAATATTGGGTTGAAATTTTATTGTTAAGATTTGATGTGATTATTGGTATTATTAGACAGTGAATTTTTCATCATATTTTAGTAAGTACTTATCAATAACAGGACTGTTGTCAGTCACATAATCATCAATGTTCTTCATTGTGTTATGGATGCTGGACTCATTGAAATTACCACTTCTCATTGTGTCTTTTATGGTATTGAGTAGATGTTGATAGCTTTGATAAGCATATGTACAATTTTGGATTTTAAGATCGAGGTTTTTATGCTTCATCCACCCTTGTATCAAAAGTGCTGCTGTACTGATGGCTACCAAACTAACACCACCAGTTGCTATGCTTGTGGCGAGGCCTCCGGTTGCAAAGATGATAGACAATGAGTTCCCCAGTAATTTCCATTTTTTGAACTGTTTCACCGCCTGTTTGTGGGCCCAACACTTTCTGTGATATGTGTGGTAATAGGATTTTAATTCCTTAATCTGGTCTTCTGTTAGTTCACCTGAAATATGGTTCCAGTTGAATATGCTTTTTCGATTATCAGTCATATATATCATTTATACAATAATTCTTTTGCAAATACAATAAATTAATCCAGTGAATTGACCACGTAATGGAGATCTTTTCATCCATTTTGTTGTAAGGTTCTTTGGTATAGTATATGTGTACCCTCTGTCTAATGAATAACGGTTACAAAATCTTCCAAAAGCATCATGGAGAATACTATGTGAGTGTAATACATCAATCCAACCAAGTGTTCTTTCAAAAAATCGTGTACTACAACCATTTCCCGGACCAATAAGTCCTATATCATTATGAATGTATAAAATGTTGTTAATTGGAAGTATTCTTTTGAAATGCTTGAAATACAAAAATTGGTATACTAGGCATGATTTCAATATTGTGTCATCAATATGAATATGCTGTTGTTTGGTTTCATCAAAAAAATATTTCACGTATTTAATTATGTCTTCTATCATATATTATATCGTTGCATTAAAATTTGATGATGATCTAAAATTGTTTTTTCATCTAACATAAAATCTAAGTATATACAGAAAAAACTGATACAACCGTCTAAAGGTGCGATGGAACTTGGATTTAAATCACCAAAAGTCATTTGTTGACTACCGGTTCTATTAGCAGATGTAAAACTTCCCACATGTTTTTTGTTCCAATAGATTTTACTTTTATCCGTATTTGAAGAAGATAAATTATCCCAGTGAACAGATAAACAGTGCCAAACATTGATTTCACCCAGATCATTTACAGAATAATCTGCTAATTTTTTGAAATTTTGTATAGATGCTGCTGGACCAAAATACACACAATTTGTTTGATCAACACCACTTATAGCTAAATTTGAACCATTGTAATAGCTGACAAACTTATCATAACCTCCATTGTCATGACCAAAAAGCCCATTTTTCCATGGATTTCCACCTGTATTTGAATTTAATTTGTAAACAATGAAGATATTAACAGCATTATTATTTAAATTGAGTTGACTTATCATTCTATGTGATCCATCAAACTTTAAAAAATAACGTCCATTATGTTTCTCAGCTTTGGTACAAACTTTGGGTCTTATATTTATAGTTGATTGAGTTGCATCATTTTCTTCATTTGAGAGATCATATAATGTTTCAACTTTTCTGCCTGCATTCATATCTACAAAATCATTATTCGCTCTGTTGATTTGATAAACACATTTTGAGTATAATTTGATAAATTCAGAAACCCATAAATCTAAAAAACTATCTCTAACAATATCAGAAACTTGTGATTTGACAACAACATGATCAGAATCATTGCCAGCTTTTACATTTGTCAAAAGTTTGTTTCCAAGATCATAATGCCCATCTTGAGTCAAATTAAATCCATTTCCATTATCACCTTTATCACCTTTTGGACCGATTAGACCTCTATCACCTTCATCACCTTTGTCACCTTTATCACCTTTTGGACCTGTTTTACCAGTTCTTATATTATCTTTATTTGGTGAATAGTTGAGTATGCCCATATATTATTATTTTAGATTAATTCATAATCACTTCAAGTGTGAATGTTGTATCGAAAGCACCTGTATTAGGATGTGAATAGTCAATTATAAAATAGCCTCTCGATAATGATTTATTGACTGTAACTGTTCTTATGTTTCTACACATAGAAGGAATTCTATATTCGAAAAAAGTTGCTGGAAGTGGCAATAATCCAGCGCCTTCATTCTTTTTCTTGAAGTAGAACATTCCGGGTTTTGTTCCTTGTATAATATGCATTTTCTTAATATAAAAGTTATTGTTATGAATAACTAAATATTCAGAGCCATTTATCAATACAGGCTTTAAAGTATTTTTATTATGTCCTTGACTGGCTTCAACAAAGCAGTTTAAATATTGTATTTGACCGATTATTCCATTCCCATTCAAATTTAGATCACCTCCTAATTTCGGCCTGTAAAGAGCAAATCCACCCAAATCGAAAGCTGTTTCCATAATCACACCTGTAACGCTTGAACGAAAGAGATTTAAACCACCGTTATGAATTCTATAGCCATTCAGATTTAAATCACCACCAAGTTTAAACTCTTTTATTAAATAGCTGTTCAAATTAATATTATTTAGCATTGTCAATTCACCATTTTGGCCGTCAAATAAGTTTGATGAATTATTAATCAAAGCATGTCCATTCAAATCTAAATCAGTTTGTAATTGTATTTTTTCATTCACGATTTTATAAGCTTCTGTGAAGTCGTAAACACTTGATGGAACGTCTACAGCTTCAAAATCAATACCATATGCAACACAATGAACTTTGTACTTATTTGGATAAGTTGGGTTAGCATTAATATGTATTGTACAATATAAATATTCAGGTGGTGAACTTACTGAAGGTTTTTCAATCCATAATAAATATCTCGAACGATCTTCATTTCTGTTATCAAATTTTCTCCCTACAGTTTTATAAATTGTAATTCCACCAGTTGCATTGAATGTTACACTACTAAGACTCATTCCTTCATAATCAGGAAATAGCCATTCAAGAATGAAAGTGTATTTTCCATCTTTTATTGTATACATATTAAATCCAATTCTAGCTCTGTAAATATGATTAGCTTCTTTATTCAAGTCTACATCAATGACCTTTTTTGAAATCAAATGTGGTGAACGAGGTAAATTGACATATCCATTAACTGTCAAGCCATATTCAATACTAACTTCATCGATATCATTCATCAAATATTTGAAAGCATTCTTTGGATGAGAAGCAGATGAAATATGACTTTTTTCTAATTGATCTAAATTTATGGCATCGGTTTTATTTGTTCCTTCTTTTAAGTTAATGATTTTATGCCCTCCAAGTTTTAAGTCTGCTGCCATCGCATTTGTTCCATTCAATAATAAAGTGTTTGCTCTGATGGTTTGCGAAGCTCGATTTAAAACTCTAAAGTTCACTGCATCAGTTTCATTCACCACGTCCGCTAAATTCGTCACTTTATTTCCACTCATTGACAAATTTCCATACATCGCAGTCGAACCGTCTCGTCGGAGAAAATATTCGTCAGTATATCTTTTCGTCACTGCGTCGTCTAAATTTACGGGTGGAGCAAGATCAGTAATGGCATTGTTGTTCATGCTCAAGTTTCTCTGTGCGATTGCATCAAGTTTGGTTTGCAACCCCTGGTCCACATATTTTTTATTAACTGCATTTTCAGCTGGTGTACTATTATCAGCGTCTGCCAAATTTTCGATGGCGTACCCATCCATGTCAAGATCTCCCTCAGCTGGGTCGGTTCCATCCCGTTTTAGACAGCTTGCAATTTGAGAGTCAACGTAGCTTTTGTTTGTGGCGTCTAATATATCAACAGGATATTTCATGTTTTTGACAATATTCCGTCCCATGTCCAAATCTCCAGCCATTATAACACTTCCATCTTTTTTGACAAAGTCTGATGTGTTAAAATTAGCAATTTCAGCATCAACATACTTTTTGTTTACAGCGTCTTGTGGGTTTGAGGGGTTATCCTGCAGGTTGATGATTTTGTTTAATTTCATGTCAATATTACCACCAAAGGCAACATTACCATTTTCAATTTCATAAACTGGGTCATGAATATGTGATAAAATGATATTGGAAAATCCATAAATACCATAAACTATAATGTGATGTTTGACATTTTTTAATATATTTGGTGTAATAACTGTTAATTCAATTGTTGAAGTTCCTTGACTTGTTTTTTCGATGAAGAATATTTTCTTAAGATAACCATCAACAATATATGTCTTTGGAAATGCTCTTTGTATTGGACTTTTTCTTATATGCATATTTTGTGTCTCCATTTCAATATTAACTATTGCCTGCTCTGGATAATTTTCTGTATAAAATTCAACAACAAAAGTATAATTTGAAACTTCCAATTGTGATACATTTAACATAAAAACAGATATCATATTTTCATTTGGAATTCTAAAAGACAATGATTTTTTTATCTTGTATGGACTTTTATTGAAGTCTTCTAATTGAAGATTATTCGCATTTTGTGTTACAGTTGTTTTTGATATGTCTTCGAGAAGAAATTTAAATGGATTTTCCCGAGTTCCTTCAATTGATAAAATAGCATCGTTTACATATCTTAAATTTGTGGAATCGCTATTATTTATTGGCGAGCCAACGTTTGTAAGACGTTTGTTTTCAACATCATAACTACCATCCAGTGTTAATTGTAATCCACCGGTATCACCCTTGTCACCTTTATAACCTCTCGGACCTCTTTCACCTTTAAAACCAAATGGGCCTCTAGCACCTTCATCACCTTTTGGACCAGCTGGACCTCTATCACCTTTATCACCTTTATCACCTTTTGGACCAACAGGACCTCTTTGACCTCTTTCACCAGTTCCTGTTCCTTTATCATCTTGATTTGGTAAAATGTTGAAAATACCCATATAATATTAGATTAGATAACTCCATAAAAGTTTCTCTTAACTGTTTTCATTGGTTTGTCAACATAACAGAAGGAATACGGTTTTTTAGTTGCTTCAATGTACTTTTGCTTATCGATTCCAAGCTCTTGTGATATAATGTTTCTCTCTCTTGTGGATGGAAAATCATAGAGACAGAAATGGCTACAGTTAAGTCTGACAGATTTTGGACAACCATAAAATGACTGTGTCAGATACAGTACTGAACAATTTTTGTGGCGACCTTGAATGAAATAGCTGATGATTTGATCTTGTTTTTTATCCGTCACGAAATCATCAAACACAACCAGCCGCTGTAAATCAGTGTCTTTAATTTGTTCAACAGGTAAAATTTCATCTTGACTACAAATTAAAACGGGGTAACCA
The DNA here is from genome assembly GCA_016490735.1 of Pachyseris speciosa. Taxonomy (NCBI): domain Eukaryota; kingdom Metazoa; phylum Cnidaria; class Anthozoa; order Scleractinia; family Pachyseridae; genus Pachyseris; species Pachyseris speciosa. Next base: position 582,955 of record JAEMWC010000131.1, read on the forward strand.
ACTTGTTTGCTTATTATATCCATCACTTGCTGTAAATATTGATATTTGTCTTGATCCAAGTTTTTGGCGTACAGATGTATTTGATCGTAATAGACAAGCGGTTCCATAATCAAGTGCATAAACAGTGTTGTCTTTCCGGATCCAGAATTTCCAGCCAATAACATTCTGAATGTATCTTTTGGCATATATGGATACAACTGTCTGAAAGACTTGTTTGAATTCTGGATTATATCATAATTTGGAATTTCCATATGTTAATAGTTTAGATTAGTCTAACACATTTGTATATGGATATTGAACGTATGAGAAAGCTTCTTAAAAGTGGAATTGAAGCTGGAAATAAGACGAAAGAAGTTCGAAATGTTATCAAGAATTTTGAATATGCAAAACAGGATGCATATGATAGAACATCAGAATTAATCAAACCCTCAATTGATGTTCAGAAGAGTGTTAAAGCAAGTGTTGACAAAAAACAGGATGAAGTCATTGAACAGTTGAAACAAAATCAACAGGCTTTAACACATGGACTTGATGATGTAATGGAATCTAATCGCAGAGCAATTGTATTTGATGTGGAACTTCCTAAAGCCATTGAAGCACCAAAAGATGTGGATATTGAACCCAACATTTTAAAGATCGATAACTATTTCGATAAAGATGACAGAATTATATTAAAAAATTATAAGTTTTTGAAACCAAGCGATTTGACTCAAGTCCTCCCACAAAAACTTGTTGAAGAAAAGAAAAAAGCTGCAGATATCGCCAAAAGATTAGGAAATAAAAAATAAAAAATAAAAAATCGAGAAGATAAACAATCTTATGATCAAGAATTAAAAACTTTGAGGAAATATAGAGAAACGATTGGAGATGTATTATCTTCTTACAAATACAAAAAAGGGCAAGGTATTAAAAAAAGAAAAGTGCAATATGGAGCTGGTGTTGTTCATTATAATAATATCGGTGACTTGCTTTCACGACTACAGTTACTCGGTGGGTCCATTTTTGCTGGTAACAACAGTATGGGTGTGAGAAATGAGTTTGTAAACATATTGCATACATTAAGCAAACTGGGTATTGTTTCAAATAATGAGCTCAATAAAATAATGATGAAATATCTAATGTAATAGTATATGACTGAAATTTCATTACGATTCAACAGTAAAAACAGAGACAAAGTTGGTGTTAGTCTGAGTCATGATTTCACAAAAAGATTTAATACTCCTCTTGTATTATCAAATGATATGAAATATGAAATGGCTGTGAAGTCTATTAACATGACATACAGCTGGTATAACATCAGACAATCTTACGGGAATAATCAAATCAAATACAGCCATAACAAAGGTGCAAACTGGGAAACAATAACATTCGTTGATGGTATGTACTCATATGATGAAATTAATAGCTACATTCATGAGTACTTGAGAAAAAATGGACATATACTGAATCCATCTGAAACAGACGAATCAAAATTTAAGTATGGTATCAATATATTTTTCGTTTTATCAACATATCGTATCTTGATTGAACTGAATGAAAACTATCGATTGGATCTGAGAAATTTTGATTTTAGAAAACTTATCGGGTTTGATTCAAAAATAATTTCAGCAACTGAATATGGAACAAACTTACCTGATATAACACGTGGAGTAGATGAAATCTATATTAATTGTGATAAGGTGACGGACAGCATCGTTGATGGAAATTCCACAAATACTATTGCTGTTATTCCAGTCACAGATCTCGTCAGAAGTTTACCTTTCAATTATAAACCTCTTTTTCTTTCGTGGAATCCAGTATCAACACATACAATCAGTTCAATACGCTCTTATGTCACAGACTCTTCTAGAACTCCAGTTGATTTAAATGGGATAGATTGGTATATTGAGTTATTCTTGAGAGGGACTGAATTATAAAACCTAATAGTATATGAAAAGGTTTGAATTAAAAAAATATGAACAAATTGGTGAAGGCATCTTTACTGATATTGCCAAAACAGCTGTAAAAAAAGCAGCTGAAAAAACAGCTACAACAATTGGTGAACATGCTGGCAAAAAAGGTGGTGATAAAATAATAGAACTTTTGAGAAAGATGAAGAGTGGGAGCAAGAGTGGGAGCGTTAGTGGGAGTGAGATTAAGACTGGGGGTGAGATCAAAAGAAAGAGAGGCAGACCTCGAAAAATTAAGTAACTTTTATCTAACACAATAATATATGTCAAACTATCGCGACTCAAAATATATCGAACGATATGAAGATGTGGTGTTCGAACTAGAGACAGCACTTAATACTGTAGTAGCAAATAATGCTCATCAGAGGAAAACAGGTTACCGATTTGTTGTTCATAACAGTGGAGAGACTACACCATTTGACTGGTATAATGCCCGTTTTAATGTTATTTTCATTGTAAAAAAGCTTGCAGATGGAGCTGACATTGCTGCTGCAGATCAAAATGGTATTGTTAATTCAATTCACGCTCTTATTAACACCATTAATGTAAAAATGAATGGTCTTGATGTTTATGAATGCCGTGATGCAAACCAAGCCACAAATATTAAGTCGTTGCTTGAGTATTCACAGGGTTATGCTGTAAGTCAGGGAACCAATGAGTTCTTCTATCTTGACACCAGCAGAGGTGCTGAAAACAGAGCGGCACAAGCTGCTTATAACGTTGGATTTACAAAAAGAATGGTTGAATGGTGCAAATGGTTCTGTAAATGCAGAGATAGCATTGAACAGATACGGTTTTTTCAAGAGCTTTTGGGATGAACTTATGCCTAACTCAAAAGTAGAGGTGAACCTAACACTTGAAAGTGATAACAATTTAATTTGGCAGGCTTCTGATGAATGTCGTGTGGTACTAACTAAATTCCAGCTAATTGTTCCTCGTATTGTTTTCAATTCTGCGGGAAAGTCTTTGTACATGAGCAAGTATCTTGACAACAGAAAGTGGACTTACATGAGAGAAATGGTTGAGAGAGGTAATTCAACAAGACAACAGACTGCCAATTTCCGTATTTCCACAGGAATAAACAAACCCAGGCACGTCTTTGTATTCATCATCAATGATGCAAGTGATGCATCTCAGACAGCCAATAAATTTCTCTATAACACTTTTGCTGTTGGTAATGACAAAACTTTGACTGATTGTTATCTTGAAGTTGGCAATGGAAATGATTATCCAGAGGTTCATTATAAACCATCAACAGAACCAACAAGAGTTTTTAGAGATGTTTTGAAATATGTTCAAGCTGTAAATGACTTCAGTGATAGCACCCTTCTCACAAGAGGAAACTTTGGTACAATATTCCCTTTCATTTACTTTGATCTGACAAAACAGAAGCAGGACATAAAAGATGGAATGACAAAACTGACTTTCAAATACACTTTAAGTGCTGCAGCAGATCATGATTACAGTGTGTATGCATTGGTCCTCTATGAGCAGGATATTGAGATGAGAAAGACTGATGGAAAGTTGATTCTGAGATCTATGTAAATGGAATAATTAATTGGAAATAAATAAATTAATTAATTAAATTAAATAAATTAAATCATTATTTATATTAAATACAATTTAGTATAAACATATATTATATGACTACTTATCATCCTCATGGAGTGAAACTTTCACAAGGTCAGAAAGAAAAACTCGCAAAAGCTATTAAATCAAATTCTGCGGTAACATTGAGGCTAACTCATAATGAATTATCTGGTGGTGATCAACTGATGTTGACCAAAAGACAAATCAACAAACTGATGAAATCAAGAAGAATGGGAAAAGGTTCTGATATCAATATATCAAAAAGTCAAATCAGAAAGGCGGTTGTACATGGAGGTTCTCTTTGGTCAAGTCTGTTTTCACTTGGAACAAGACTATTGCCATATGCAGGTAAGGCAGTAGCTAAAGCGGCTCCAGCATTGGCCACAGGTGCTCTTTCTTCATTAGCAAGTCTCGGTGTTGATAAACTATTTGGGAAGAAACAAAGTGGAGGATTTCTTATTCCTAATGCCAATTTATCCCAATTATTGAATGTAGGAAATTTATTGAATACGAGACAGATGGCAGATATTATTCAAAAAATGCAGTATGGTGGAGACGTTGTTATAAAACCAACAAAAGTTCAAACTGGAAAAGGTATTGGAACAATACTGGCGAGTATTGGAATTCCTTTAGCCATAGAAGCAATCAGAAAATTAACAGGGAAGGGTTTGCATGTTGAACACAGCCGTCCTAGACGGTCATTACCAGTTCATGTTCCAGATTCCATTGCAATGAATAAAAATACAAGTGGTGGAAAACATGTTATGTTTCCATGGAGATCACCCCCAGTTGTTGGTGAATGGGATAACCCAATCGGTTATGGAATGAAAAAAAAGACCAAAGGAAAAGGGCTTCTATTGGGAAAAAACAGTCCCTTCAATTCAATCCCCATACTGGGAACAATTCTTTAAAATTCATCAATAAACCATTATCCAACTTTGATTTGTTGAATTGGGTAAAACAACTTGGAATAAAACATTTTAGAGGAGTTTTCAGTCGGGATGCTTTGCCAAGACAAATCAAAAACAAAGAGTGTGGAATAGTTAATCTTGACAGTCGGATTGGACCTGGCACTCATTGGGTATGTTATCGCAATATGGATGAGAAATATTGTGAATACTTTGACTCTTTCGGTTTAATGATGCCAACAGAAGTTCAAACATATATGGCAACAAGTGGCAAACAACTTGAATACTCTGGTGATGAGATAAAAGAAAGGGATTCAGTATTGTGTGGATATTGGTGTTTGTACTTTCTGCTTGAGAGACAAAAAGGTACATCAATTCTGGATACAATACACAACTCCAAATTCAGTCCAACAGACCCAAGTGTCAATCACAGATTCATAATAGACTACTTTAAAAATATCTAACTTACTGATATAATGGTGAAATCATATTGTGTGAAACAGAAGAAAGTCACTGAATGTGTGCCAGGAAGTGAAAGATATCAAAAAACTAAAAATGGTCGAACTATGATGAAATACACTTGTGCTGAATCTGGAATAACAAAGACTAAATTCATCAAGAGACGGGGAAACTGATTGGCCCGTCTGAAGGGGCGGGCATACTACATTCAAGCCGCAGATATGGCACTAACAGGATTCTTGGAACACGGTGTCCCTTATTTAGCGAAGAAGGGTGTTGAAATGGGGAGATATTATGCTTCAGAAGCAATGAGAAATCCAAAGCTGCAAAAGCAATTGATTGATAAAGGACTTTCCCTAGCAAAGCCAGTGATTACAAAGGTTGGTAAAGAAGGCTTAATGCAATTGAGCACTGCTATTAGACCCAAACGCTCTGACAAGAAAAAAATGTATAAAACAGATATTGCTGGAGTTGATTATACACGTGGTGGCTCATTGCTTGGAGATATCATGTATGCAAAACCAGAAGATATACAAAAATGGGTAGCTAAAATCAATAAAATGGGAGGCGCGATTGATATCCATAAGGTAATTGGCAAGCTTCCTAAACCAAAAGCAGGTTGGACACCAAGCAAGTATAAGTATATGGGGCCTTATAATCCTCTCCATGAACAGTTGGAATATGATCCATCAACTGGAGAGGTGTTAAAGTGGAACGTACAACCTTACAATAAGGTGGATGAAATAGCAGCTTACCATGATATCTGTTATGATATGGGAAAAGATAAAGGTGATTGTGACAGAACAATGGTAAAATCTCTCGATCAAATACCATATGGTGAAATGCCAAACTGGGGTCAAACAGCTAGATTCCTAATCAACAAAAAGGAGAAACTAGGTTTAGGTGTTTCAAAAAACGGAAAAAGCCGTCGAGTGAAGAAAACTGGCAAGAAAAATTAGCAGATGAATTACATGCACCCATAAAACGAAATTTCACTCGGCGGCGTGTGATTGTAAATAAAATTGATGAAATATGGGCAAGTGATCTAGTTGAAATGCAACAGTTCAGTAAATGGAATAAAGGTTATCGATATCTTCTTATGGTTATTGATGTCTTCAGCAAATATGGTTGGATTGTCCCATTGAAGGATAAGAAAGGTGAATCTGTCACTGAAGCATTCAAAACAATATTCAAGGAAGGCAGAAAACCACAATATCTATGGGTTGATAAGGGAAAAGAATTCTATAACAAACACTTGAAGGACTTACTAGAGAAACATAGTGTACAGATGTACTCTACTGAAAATGAAGAAAAGTCCTCAGTGGTTGAAAGATGGAATAGGACAATTAAATCCAAAATGTGGAAGCAGTTCACTGTTCAAGGTAATACACAGTATTTAGACATGTTACCAAAATTAGTGAAACAGTATAATAATACCAAACATTCAAGCATAAAGATGACACCCACAGAAGCTAGTAAAAGGAGGAATGAAGGAACCGTTTACTTCAATTTATATGGTGATATGGAGCCATTATCAGCTAAACCGAAATTTAAGGTTGGTGACAAGGTCCGAATATCTAAGTATAAACGGAATGTGTTCGACAAGGGCTATACACCAAATTGGACTGAGGAAGTGTTCACAGTTGATAAAATCCAATATACAAACCCAATCACTTACAAACTAAAGGATCTCAACGATGAAGAAATACAAGGGAGTTTTTATGAACAAGAATTATTAAAAGCCAGACAGGATGTATTCCGTATCGATAAAGTCATTCGCAGAGATTACAAGAAGAAACAAGCTTTGGTGAAGTGGAAGGGGTATAGTGATGAATTTAACAGTTGGATACCAATGAAGGATTTAAAAGATATATGAAATTCTTATAAAAGAATATTATCTAACATATATATAATAATAACTACAGTGTTCTTTGCTGTTGTTTGCTATCACGTAGCCAAGAATATAATTATTCCTGACTGTGTTTGAAATCAATTTAAAAAATAAATGATTATAATATACAAATGCAAAAATATTCCTACGACAACAAAGAATTGGATTTGTCAATAGATTGTTATCTTGATGATAAAAATGATATATGGTTCAGAGGTAGAGACATTGCTACTATTCTCGACTATAAAAATCCGCAAAGAGCAATCAGAAATCATGTTGTATCTGATGATAAAATCTTGATAGACCTCAAAATAATCACAAATTCACGGGGGACCAAAACGGTCCCTCGTGCTGAGGCCACTGATTCATGGGGGACCAAAACGGTCCCTCGTGCTGAGGTCGCTGAAAAGACCTTCAAATGTTTTTTTATAAATGAATCAGGATTTTATTCACTGATATTGTCTTCTAAAAAACAAGAAGCTGAAAAATTCAAACACTGGGTTACATCAAAAGTATTGCCATCAATCAGAAAACAAGGATATTACAATCATTTCAATGAAAGAAGTAATAACATGCTGATGATTGAAAGTGAAAATGATCTGCATTGCAAGATTGTTTCATTCATCAGAAAGAAATATGATGATGCATTAATGATTGTCGGTCTAGGTGAAAATCAAATAAGCTCAAATATGAGAATCAGAAGTTATAACAAAGGATATATGGCTGGTCAGTGTGATTTAATGCTGTTGAATCCCACTAGAAAATACAATGCTCTATGTCTTGAATTTAAAAGCCCAACTGGTATCTTTGTAGTGACCAACAAACAAATAAAAATGAAGCAGATGTATGAGAAAAACAAATGCAGGTACATCATTAGCAACTGTTTCGAAGATTTAATCCACGAAATAACTAAGCATATGGAAGAAAGCAGAACATATTTGTCAGCAGAATAACTATTCACACTTTTTGCTGTGATATTGTCTTTTATTGTTCTTCATTACTTTGTCACACTTGGGACATTTGTACTCCTTGTTCTGCCATTTCTTAATTGACAGAGCTTGGTGCTTCTTTTTGTCTTCATCAGACATTTTCGGTTTTCCAGCTGATTTCAAATAATCATCCGGTAGATCCTCTTTTTTAACATACTCAAATTTATATGAATAACCATCCTTTTTTGATTTACTTAATTTGCAATTAGTGCCTTCACACACCATTTTAACAATACCAGCATTAATTTGAAGATGTTGCTGGACTGCATACATACTGTTAAAGTATGAAACTTCTTTGGTGGAAATGTTAGTTGTTTTCACACACTTTTTGTTTTCGTGGTTTTTAGCAGCAAATGAATAATCTCGTTTAGGCGCAGATTTCTTGCAATTCTGTTGTTGTGTCATTAGTTGGAGATTACATAGACGGTTATCATCCTTCACATCATTGATATGATCGATGACTTTTCCTTCTGGAATAATACCATTATGACATTCCCAAATAAACCTGTGAACACTAAATGCTTTTTGGCCCTTTTGACCATGCTTTCTAACATGACAAATCATATAACCCATAGGATGTTTGAACCCCTTCATAGGCACTTTTTTGATGATATTCATAATGTAACCATCCTTATCTGAGGCATATAGATCATAAACTGGATGAATGTTGTAAACGCATTCGTTAATTTCAATCTTTATACTCATTATAATATAGTTTATATAATATCTGTTTAAATCTGTTTGAATAAAAATTTAATGATACCCTTTTAAAGAGATACCGTTTTTATAAAATATTATCTGACACTATATTAAGATGAACAAGAAAGATTTGAAAAAACTGAGTAAATCTCAATTAATCAATTTGCTGTTGAAGCAGAATAAACCAAAAATCGTTATCGTGGATGATACAAAACCTCGCGACAATATAATTCCTCCACCAATGGAATTCAGGGATGAATCTAGAAAGAGTGTTAAACAGATGGTTCAGGATTATGAAGACAACATAATTCTTCCACCAATGGAGTTCAGAGACAGACCAATCCCTGCCCCCAGAACCAAAAAACCAACACCTGCACCGAGGACAAGGATTGAGCGAATGACCCAAGCTCTGAAGGGTTACACTGAGTCTTATGAAATTGATAAAAAAATTTGACAAAGACGCACATGAGCAGCTACAGAACACAAGAAAGGCAATCGAAATACATATTAAAAAATTGTTAAATGAAATGAAAGGACTGAAATTTGTTGAAACACTGAAGGTTACATTCGAAAAAACATCAGATGGACAAACAGAGTACAAAACAGCATATTTCAATAGCACTGCTCAAACAATTGTGAATAATCTGGAAGTCACTGAATCACTGGAATTATCAAAACAGCAAATATTGAATAAGATAGCTCAATGGATATCTGAGGGGTCTGGTTGGAATGTTGAATCTGTTGGCAATCATTATCTTAATGTGGTGAAATATCAACCAATTAGGGGTTCCTCTTACATAAAACTACCATATGAACTAAGAAACAAAAAAGGATTGATCAATATGAAAAATGTGGATAATGAATGTTTCCGATGGTGCCACATCAGGCACTTGAACCCACAAGACAAAGATCCACAGAGGATTAAAAAAGTCCACAAACAATACATTGAAAAATTGGATTACACAGGTATTGAATTTCCAGTTACTGTCAAACAGTACAACAAAATAGAAAAACAAAATGAGATCAACATCAATGTTTTCGGTTATGAGGAGAAACAACCTTATCCAATTTATGTTTCAAAAGAAAAATATGAAGACTTCTTGAATCTCCTTCTGATAACTGAAGATGAAAACAAGCATTATGTGTTGATCAAAGATTTCAATAGGTTAATGTACAATCAGACAAAACACAGGGAAAGAAAACATTTCTGCATGAATTGTTTGCAGTGTTTCTCATCTGAGAGAGTATTAACTGATCACAAAGACAATTGTATCCAGGTAAATGGCACACAAGCAATAAAAATGCCAGAAAAAGGTAAAAACACATTAAGATTCAATAATTTTCATAAACAACAACCTGTACCATTTGTGATTTATGCCGATTTTGAAGCCATAACTGAGAAAATACATGGCTGCCAACCTAATAATGGTAAATCATACACTGAGGCTTATCAGAAGCACACTGACTGTGGATATGGTTATAAGGTTGTCTGTTGTTATGACGATAAACATAGCAAACCTGCGATAGTTTACAGAGGTGAAAATGCTGTGTACAAATTCATGGAAAAGATGTTAGAAGAAGTCAAATATTGCAAAAAAGTGATGAAAAAGGAATTCAACAAGCCACTGAGAATGACAACAGAGGATAAAAAAGAATTCAAAAAAGCTGAAATGTGTCACATCTGTGATAAGAAGTATACTGATAAGGATATTAGAGTCCGAGATCATTGTCACATTACTGGTAAATACAGAGGTTCTGCTCACCAAGATTGTAATCTGAAACTCAAGTGAACCCAGAAGAAATAAAAATTCCAGTTATATTCCACAATCTGAGAGGTTATGATAGCCATTTCATTATGCAAGAGATTGGAGCCGTTGTTAAGAAGCACACATACAAAAACAAGAAAGGTGAAGACTGTCAAATGAATATTAATGCTATCCCAAATAACATGGAGAAATACATGGCCTTCATGCTTGGTAATCATCTTACCTTCATTGATAGTTTCCAATTCATGAGCTCCAGTTTGGATAGACTAGTCAGTAATCTACCGAAGGAGTCATTAAAATATACCTCTCAAGAGTTCAAGGATAATCTAAATCTAATGGCACAGAAGGGAGTATATCCTTATGACTACATGGACAGTTTTGATAAATTTAATGAGAAGCTACCATCAAAAGAAGATTTTTACAGTGTGTTGAATGATGAATATATATCAGATGAAGACTATACACATGCTCAGACTGTATGGGACAAATTCTCTCTCAATAATATGGGTGATTATCATGACCTGTACCTTAAATCAGACATACTACTGTTAGCTGATGTATTTGAAAACTTCAGGAAAACATGCTTAGAATACTATAAATTGGATCCATGCCAATACTTCACATCTCCAGGTCTATCTTGGGACGCAATGCTTAAAATGACTAACATAAAATTAGAATTGATGACAGACATTGATATGTTTCAATTCATTGAAAAGGGCCTGCGTGGTGGTATCAGTTATATAGCCAACAGATACGGAAAAGCAAACAATAAATACATGAAAGATTACAATGAGAAGGCGCCCTCAAAGTATATCATGTATCTTGATGCTAACAATTTGTATGGTTGGGCTATGAGTCAATACCTTCCAACAGGTGGATTTAAATGGATGTCAGAAAAGCGGATCAGCAAGTTAGATCTAGCAAATTATAAAGAAGATGGAAAAAAAAGGATTGATACTTGAGGTTGATCTTGAATACCCCCAAGAGCTGCATGATTTGCATAATGACTATCCACTTGGGCCTGAAAAGATTAATGTGACTAGGGATATGTTATCAGATTATTGTAAAAACATAGCTAACAAATACAATATTTCAACAGGCTTAGTTCATAAGCTAATCCCAACTTTGAGCAACAAAGAGAAGTATGTTTTACACTATAGGAACCTCCAATTATACACCAATCTCGGTTTGAAAATAACTAAAATCCATAGAGTTCTTGAGTTCAATCAATCCCCATGGCTCAGGCAATATATTGATTATAACACTCAGAAAAGAACAAATGCTAAAAATGCTTTTGAGAAAGACTTCTTCAAACTTATGAATAATAGTGTATTTGGTAAAACAATGGAAAACCTAAGAAAGAGAGTAGATGTAAGACTAGTAACTGATGAGAAGAAACTTACAAAATTAGCAAGCAAACCCACTTATGTAAGCAGTAAAATTTTCAATGAAAATCTAGTAGCTGTGCATAAGATTAAAGAAACACTTACTTTAAACAGGCCGGCATATGTAGGAATGTGTATTCTAGATCTTAGCAAGACATTGATGTATGATTTTCACTATAATTACATTAAACAAAAGTATGGTGATAAAGCTAAGCTACTCTTCACTGATACTGACAGTTTAACATATGAAATTGAAGCTGAAGATGTATACTCAGACTTCTGGAATGATAAAGATAAATTTGATAACAGTGACTACTCTGAAAGCTCACCATATTTCAATAAGACAAATAAAAAAGTGATTGGAAAAATGAAAGATGAAGCTGCTGGTATTCCCATAACTGAATTCATTGGTTTGAGATCAAAAATGTATAGCTATATGAAAGATAATCAAAAAGGAGGAAAAACTGCCAAAGGAATCAAAAAAATTGTAATCAAAAAGAATATCAAACATGAAAATTATAAAGAAACATTATTAGATAATAAACAGTTGCATCACAAAATGAAAACAATTAGAAGCCAAAATCATCAACTGGGTAGTTATGAAATCAATAAAGTATCACTCAGCTGTTTCGATGACAAACGATATTTATCAAAAGACGGAATCAACAGTTATGCATATGGACATTATCTCACCAAAAACTAAACCGGTATTTCCAAAAATAATATAACTATAGTTTTTCCAAAATACGAGATCATTTTGCTAAAACACCCCCCTAAATCAGTATGTGATTAATTTATGCGCTGAAACCCCCAAACACTATACTACTTTAGCGTTGTTGCCAAGGGATTTTTACGGATTGTATTTGTAAAACAAGGTTTTTCGGTGTTTTTGTCACTATATTGGTGAAACGTGCGAAGAGGTGAACATGTAAAATTTATAAATTGTTATTGCGCATGCGCAACTTGCCCCAGGCCCCAACCGCGCTTTAGAGAGAAAAATCCCTAGAACTTGGAGAAAATTTTGTGAAGTTCCAATTTTTTTGGCCAATCGGAGATATTCCAGCCTTCTTTACAAGACTACGTAAGCAATTGTTGTTAACGTACATAACTGCAATGATAATGACGAAATGGTATGACTTTGCGTGCTTATGACGTCATAAATCTCACAAAAACTCGAATTTCCAAAAATCGATACGTAGATTTTTGCATCTTGGCGATCGTTAACCATTGGCACCATTTTCGATATCAAGAAGTGTACGCCACTCGAGTTTTAGGCCCTTTTTCTGTTCTGCTCACGTGACTTACCAAATATGGTTGTGACTCGAAAACCTTGTAAAACTTATTAATTGTAAAAACATAGCCAGACAGCTTGTCTGTGCAAGCTAGGGTTTCCAACATATGAGGGTTGGGAACTTTCCATAGCAACAAGGTTAGCTAATTTTGTAGTTAAGTTAGTCCCCCCTTAATGAAAGGCCCTTTTAAATACCTAAATGATAGATTTCCATAACCTTCCATAAACTTCAACTCGTGAAATCGCTACCCTTTCATATACCTGAAGCGTGAAAAAGGTACCCCTTTCGGGCGGAGCCTCCCCGTGTAGGCCATTATAGGGAGTGCCCCCCCCCCCCCCTCGAGCAAAACACTCCATTTGCGTACAGCAAAACAGTAGCTCATAATACAAAGAAAACCTCGCCAGGTTTTCACACCGAGGTAAACCCTTGTTGCATGCAGCAAATTTATTTCATGATATCGATGAAAACTAAGGTATACATGTTAAATGATGAAAAATATGTACAACAGAGGTGTTTCGAGTTTAAATATTTCGGAAAATATATTTGGTGCTGGGACTTACCACAAGTTACATTCTGCTTTGGGAAATATTAAAGACAAAGACCAGCATGCAGTTGACTCACCTCTTTCGCTACGTGACTCTCTCAAGATAATACTGATCTCTTGTAGTTGACTTAGTTGTTTTAACTTATGATTAACAGATAAATTCTCCTGTCATGCATGAATTCGGTGTGGAAACGAGGTTGTGTGTCCGTTACCGCAGAAACCTTTCCTGTTGCATGAAATTTTTAATTTAGGGTGGTTTTCTACAAATAACAATACCGTGTTTACACAAAAGCTATTTACGTATTTTTACAAGTTTTCACCCACTTGGCAACTTGACCTTTCGTCAGTCTTTTCCAGGAAATAACTACCGTCCTCATTTTTAACCTTTCTTAGGTAATTTTTCTCGTGTTCTTTCATTGAATTCGTGACAGTTGATATTTAGCTTTAAAATGATGAAAATATGTAAATACCCATATTTGCAATTTTAAGGTGTTTGTAATAATAAATACTTATTGTTGTAATTTTCCAATTAGCCACGTACCGAATATATAAATTGGACACTGAATTCTAGTGGCCACGTTCTCAGTTAATTTTTGGAGGATTTTAGCCAATCACCTTCGATGAAGAAGGCTGACACCTTCAGTGAATCAAGTTCTTGTACAATTTTCAAACAACAGCTTTTAATACTTTCAACTTAATTTTATAATGATAGCTGAGTTAATCTTTTGTCTCACGATTGAGTCACAAAAATGTGGATCGCGACGTTTCGACCGCTATACTTCTGGTCTTCATCAGGCGATGTTGTCGACTGGTTGCGTGTGAGAATAAGAAGCACAGTGGCTGGTCGTGATTGGTGCGTTTCGATCCTCGCTTAGGCTGTTCTTGATTGGAAGATTTCGATCCTTGTCGTTCAGACTAGAAGTTGTTCCCTCAGCGGTCCGCTTTGGTACTGATCGGCTGTTGTGTTGTCTGATCGTGGGCATCCACGCTTCAGGAATTTCAATTCCACTGTCCCTGTTAATGTTGTTAGGCTGAAGTCTTATGTGAATAGCCTCTTTAACCCTACGGGTGTACCAATGTGGGTCTCGGTCAATAAATTTAACTTCGTCCCAGAGCGGATAATGTCCGGTCGCGTTGCTATCTTCTGAAACGACGGAGGATTGGGTTCAAGCAAGCCGTATGTCTCTATCGTGTTCCTTAATCCGTTCATGCATAGATCTTCCCGTCTCTCCAATATAAACCTTATCACATTCGCAGGGAATCTTGTAGACTACTCCGTCTTGTTTTACTGGATCGACAATGTCCTTAGGTCGCACTAGGAGTGATCTAAGAGTTGTGTCAGATCAATCAATCAATCAAAAACTTTATTTGAGTGTCTAATCTTCTAGCTTGCCCTCAGGCCTACTAATCGGGGACACTACTTAAATTACTTATTAATGATAAATACATATACATAATACTATAGGATAATAAAATTTAACTATTCTAAAACTACTTCAAATATAAACAATATTCAATATACTTCGAAAATCCACATATGCAATAAAAAACTATATATACAATTTTATAATATATCGACCCTACTAGCTATAATAATTTCTGTTTATGAATTGTGAGTTACACAGGTGGCACCCTTTGCATGCG
Source organism: Pachyseris speciosa (assembly GCA_016490735.1). Classification (NCBI taxonomy): domain Eukaryota; kingdom Metazoa; phylum Cnidaria; class Anthozoa; order Scleractinia; family Pachyseridae; genus Pachyseris; species Pachyseris speciosa. Next base: position 598,071 of record JAEMWC010000131.1, read on the forward strand.
TTATCACTAACTAATTTGCTCAGATATTTTCTCCTTATATTTGCTTTAAACCTTCTTAAAGAGGTATCGTTTCTGTCCTTCATGCTCAATTTTGACCATAAAAATGGCCCAAAAAATCTGAGGGAATGCTTTCCGTATCTAACAGTTTTTACCCTTTGAACATGAAAGTCCGAGTTCCTCAGGTTGTAGTTCGAAGGCGATGGCGAGAAGAGTTCCAGTATATTGTAGGGCAGTAATCTATTCCTGATTTTGAACATAAAGATAGCGATGTCTTGTAATCTCATGTTGTATAGACTAGTCATTCCAGCGTGTGTGAGAAGGTCACTATAAGGAGAGACTCGATCTTTGAAGACTGTACGTATGTCCTCTTTCATTAATTCTCTCTAATTTGTTTCTGTCACTTGCACGACAAAAGTGCCACACCAAGCTACAGTATGTGAGATGGGGTAAAACTGCAGTTTTATATATCCATAGTTTTGCGTTCATCGGGATTAGATTCTTTAGCCTTTGTAGAACACCAATCATTTTACTGGTCTTTATACAGACCTCTGATATATGCTGCGAGAAATTCAAGTCTTTATCAATAATTACGCCTAGCAGTTTGAATGCATCGGTAAAGTTAATTCTGCATTCATCAATCACTAACTCCATTTGTTGTGTGTCCCTTGGTATAGCCATTGCTTGGTATTTACTATAATTGCCTTGCAGAAAATTTGTCTTGTACCACCTCGATGTCTCTTCCCCATCTTTATTAATTCTATCTATAGCTATGTGCAGATTTAAATTGCAGCAGTAGATCTGATGGTCATCGGCATAGGCAGACAACTGAGATTTAACGCCAGTGTAGAATAAATCATTTTGATACACGTTCCACAACAGTGGTCCCAAGGATGACCCTTGCGATCTGAAAACAGTCCGTATGCCTTGCTGTTGTAGGCAACGGCGAACGGAGCCTCCGATGTGCCTTTGACGTATGGCAGAACCACAGTAGATTTAATTGCGGGTTCAGGTTCTTTAGTGATTGTTCGTCTCTTGGTTTTCGTAAGATTTTTTACAAACGAAAACGGATAACCGTTGGAAACAAGGACCAATGAGAGGTGTTTCTTTTCATGAGAGATAACTGATGGTTTTGTTATTAGGTGTTTAGATCGATCGTACAGACACTTGACAATACCGCGATTTACAGATTGCGGGTGGTGTGAATCATACGCTAGGTACTGGTCAGCGTGTGTAGGCTTTCTGTAAACACTGGTAGAGAGGTATCCATTTGAATCCTTGATGATCAACGTATCAAGGAAGGGAATTGAGTTGTAATTCTCAGTTTCCATTGTGAAACGGATCGTCGGCTGTTGACTTTTGAGGTGTTGTAAGAGCGAGTCAACTTCGTCACGATTTAAGATGGTAAAGGTGTCATCCACATAGCGCACCAATAACAATAAGAAACCCACCAGGAGATCAAGACACACACATTGTGAACACTACATCCCACTCTCAGTCCGTACAAATTTGTACAAATACAGTTTTTTACCTAAGACACTAACCAACTGGAATAACTTACCTCAAATTATTGACCTGTCAACTAACCCAGGAGCCTTTCAGGACTCCATCGTATCATATTATTGTAATTAGTTAACCCTATCGTAAACCCTATCGTAAACCCTATCGTAATTAATGAACTCTATGACATCGTATCACATTATTGTAACTAGTTAACACTATCGTAATTAATTAACTCTACGACCGCTGACTGTGTGCAATTATATCTTTATGAGGTAGCACAATAAATGTGAAATGAAAAAAAAAATGAAATGCGTGGATGCCCACGATCAGACAACACAACAGCCGATCAGTACCAAAGCGTACCGCTGAGGGAACAACTTCTAGCCTGAACGACAAGGATCGAAATCTTCCAATCAAGAACAGCCTAAGCGAGGATCGAAACGCACCAATCACGACCAGCCACTGTGCTTCTTATTCTCACACGCAACCAGTCGACACCATCGCCTGATGAAGACCAGCAGTATAGCGGTCGAAACGTCGCGATCCACATCTTTGTGACTCAATCGTGAAACAAAAGATTAACTCAGCTATCATTTCAAACCACGATGACGAACACCTTTCATAATATTGACCTGAAATATGGGCACACAGCCCTAAGGTTGATTCGTCGACACGAGCGATGCTCACGCAAGCTCGCGCGTTATGCCAACCATCTCACCTTTCTTATAAGGTGTGCAAGGAACCATGTTGTTCCTAGAGACCTTCGGGTCCGTTCGCCAGTTCCAACAAGAGGCGGTCACAGAGTAGCCGAACTAGTATCCTTGAGATTGCTAAGAGAGAGAATACGATTAGCTCAGAGAGCTAAGGGAGATGCGATAAAAAGTAGCCACTCTACTGCGAAGAGTATAACAGCCACTCTTTCTCCTGAAGATGCTTCTGAGATACTTGAAAAGATCAGATGCAATACACAACGACTGTTTAATAAAACCAGAGACAGGCAGAAAGATAAGTTTGATAACCTACTGCTCGAGAAACAGTCTTCTGTTTCAGCGACTAGAACACCTCATGTCGACATAACACCTCAAGTCGACAAATCCAAATGGGTTATTAACTTATCCTCCAGGTCCTTAAGTGACTCCGAAGTGTCTTTACTACAGGAAGGGTTAAATTTCGCTGTAACACCTAGTAGCATCCCAGCGACTGAGATAATTGCTAAAGTGGAGTCTGCCATAAGACCACTTGACGCAGAACAGGCCGACACTGTCAGGAGAAGTGTGAACTCTATTCTCCAACGGGCTAAGCCTCCCAAACCTAACATTACCAGTGAGATGCGACATGCACTCAAAGGTTTGAAAGAGGATGCCTCCATCATGATTCTCCCAGCAGATAAAGGTTGTGCCAGTGTAGCGGCTAGATAAGAACACCTATCATGATAAGATGAAGGCACTGATTGAGACTGGTCCATACCGACTTCTTAAGAAGGACCCAACGGACCGCTTAAGCCGAAAGTTGACTGAAAAACGTCTGAGCCTGAAGCGAGGTGGACACCTGACAGATTGAGTGTATAACAAGATCAGGCCCAAGCATAAGCAACCACCTAGAATTTATGGCCTTCCCAAGATAAAAAGGCCAACACACCACTGAGACCTATCGTCTCTTGTGTGAACTCCTTTGCTTATGATCAGTCTTCCTACTCAGCCGATGTATTATCTCCCCTAACAGGGAACTCAGAGTACACAGTTGACAACTCAGCTCATTTTTTGTCCATTGTGAACAGTGAAAGGGTACTAGAAAACGAGATCATGGTGTCTTTCGACGTAGTGTCTCTGCCGAACGTTTCACGAACGTTCCAATCGAAGGAGCAGTACAGACTGCACTGCGAAAACTAGAAGCTGACCCGTGCCTTGCCAACCGCACGACTCTAACACCTACGCAGATTGCAGACCTCTTGAGTTTCGTTCTTAGATCCATATACTTCCAGTATGATTTATTTATTTAATCAACTTCACCAGAGACCTGGCAGGGACACTACAACAGCTTGCGCCAATTACTGTAGGCCCGTAACTGCAAACCCTCCCCCATAACCACATTCAAGTAGAGATAGACCACCACACCTTTTCGAACAGTGTGTGGGTTCTTTAACGTCCCACAGAATCAGTTATGAAGAGTTGTGAGACGGGACCTACGGTTTATCGTCCTTATCCGAGAAGACTAGAAAATCTAACCATTTGCAGATGTCATTACAAAGGCAGCACTTTCGCCTCAATTATTTAAAGACCCTGAGTGTTGGTCCGGCCGGGGTTAGAACACGCGGCCTCCCACACGGTAGTCCGGTGCTTTACCACTGAGCTAACCTGATTTACGAACAGCAAGAAGGAACAGCCATGGGTAGCCCGGTATCCGCAGTGATAGCTAACCTCTACATGGAGGGTTTTGAGGAGCAAGCTTTGACATCGAAGCCCTGTACACCTAAGATCTGGAAACGCTATGTGGATGACACCTTTACCATCTTAAATCGTGACGAAGTTGACTCGCTCTTACAACACCTCAAAAGTCAACAGCCGACGATCCGTTTCACAATGGAAACTGAGAATTACAACTCAATTCACTTCCTTGATACGTTGATCATCAAGGATTCGAATGGATACCTCTCTACCAGTGTTTACAGAAAGCCTACACACACTGACCAGTACCTAGCGTATGATTCACACCACCCGCAATCTGTAAATCGCGGTATTGTCAAGTGCCTGTACGATCGATCTAAACACCTAATAACAAAACCATCAGTTATCTCTCATGAAAAGAAACACCTCTCATTGGTCCTTGTTTCCAACGGTTATCCGTTTTCGTTTGTAAAGAATCTTACGAAAACCAAGAGACGAACAACCACTAAAGAACCTGAACCCGCAATTAAATCTACTGCGGTTCTGCCATACGTCAAAGGCACATCGGAGGCTCTTCGCCGTTGCCTACAACAACAAGGCATACGGACTGTTTTCAGATCTGACACAACTCTTAGATCACACCTAGTGCGACCTAAGGACATTGTCGATCCATTAAAACAAGACGGAGTAGTCTACAAGATTCCCTGCGAATGTGGTAAGGTTTATATTGGAGAGACGGGAAGATCTATGCATGAACGGATTAAGGAACACGATAGAGACATACGGCTTGCTTGAACCCAATCCTCCGTCGTTTCAGAAGATAGCAACGCGACCGGACATTATCCGCTCTGGGACGAAGTTAAATTTATTGACCGAGACCCACATTGGTACACCGGCGTAGGGTTAAAGAGGTTAATCACATAAGACTTCACCCTAACAACATTAACAGGGACAGTGGAATTGAAATTCCTGAAGCTTCGCAGGCAAATGGACAGAGTAATTCTCTTCAACAAAGGCTTAAATAATCTGGCCTCTCTTCCCTTCCTGGAATCACTCAAGAAACCCACCAGGAGATCAAGACACACACATTGTGAACACTACATCCCACTCTCAGTCCGTACAAATTTGTACAAATACAGTTTTTTACCTAAGACACTAACCAACTGGAATAACTTACCTCAAATTATTGACCTGTCAACTAACCCAGGAGCCTTTCAGGACTCCATCGTATCATATTATTGTAATTAGTTAACCCTATCGTAAACCCTATCGTAAACCCTATCGTAATTAATGAACTCTATGACATCGTATCACATTATTGTAACTAGTTAACACTATCGTAATTAATTAACTCTACGACCGCTGACTGTGTGCAATTATATCTTTATGAGGTAGCACAATAAATGTGAAATGAAAAAAAAAAATGAAATGCGTGGATGCCCACGATCAGACAACACAACAGCCGATCAGTACCAAAGCGTACCGCTGAGGGAACAACTTCTAGTCTGAACGACAAGGATCGAAATCTTCCAATCAAGAACAGCCTAAGCGAGGATCGAAACGCACCAATCACGACCAGCCACTGTGCTTCTTATTCTCACACGCAACCAGTCGACACCATCGCCTGATGAAGACCAGCAGTATAGCGGTCGAAACGTCGCGATCCACATCTTTGTGACTCAATCGTGAGACAAAAGATTAACTCAGCTATCATTTGAAACCACGATGACGAACACCTTTCATAATAGATTATTAATTTTATAAGTCTGAATCTTGTAATTTTTATCGTTCTCCCTGTTTCGTATTGACTGGACAACCCAAGCTTCATGGTGAAATGTCACTCATAACCCGTCGTAGAGTCGCTCAACTGATCGAATTTTTAATGGAAATTGACTCCTCATAGCCAATCACAGAAAGGCTTACGTAAGCTTAGATTTGCCTTGAGCAGGTGGTTGTCTGGCCAGTATAAAATTGGGGTGCTACTTTCCTTAACGGAGAGAGTTGTTGTATACCGTGTACTAGTCAACTTTGTACAAGTGTTTAAAGGTCATTATAGAAGAGTCGCTGGGAAGCAGTTGCCTCATTGTTGTTGTTGTGGACCGGCTAATTCCCCTAGGTTCCTTCAACATGCAGCTAAAGACACAGAACAGTGCCACCTGATTTAACTGCTGACATTATCTATCATTTGCCTATCGGCTAGATTTCTATGTGCGCAATAAATCATTGTTGTTTGTTGTCAATACATTTAGTCTAAGCAAGACATTTACGTAGCCGATTGTCCAGTGTGTGTAATTGTTGAGGTTCGCCTTCGCATTTAGCGAGACAGATATGAACTTGAATATGGGAGCCCTGCTTCTTTAGTTATAATACAGAAGGTCCAAAAGGGGTCAAATACGAACAATTTAGTCCATTATTCAACCATTAATATCCAGTTTACAACCGACAAATGGCCCATAATTTAACTGAAAACTGACAAATAGCCTATTTTTTAACCGACAATTGACATTTTAGACGCCCCATCCAGACCCATGAGTCCAGTTCAGTCAGGAATCCAAAATAATGGTAATGGGCTCCTGGTTCAGTTTATCATGTAAAGCATTACTAACTATGCTACCGGCTCCATGGGCTTAATGTAATGTAGTTCTATTAAAGTAGTAAACATCCAGCGTTCCCACAATATTACCTTGGTCATCTGAACTCGCAGGTGGCGCACCTTATACCGTCCAGTGCAACATAAAAATCGACTCATCACGCAGCCAGCTCTCGCAGACGTTTATGGGTATTTTGGTCTGAACTGGAGGGTGGCGCACCTTTTATAATTCACTGTAATATGAAAGTCCAAGGTAAGGAATTCGATATCGTGAATGGGTCACTGTGCAATTTATTTCCGTTCGCACTGAAGCTGGCGTCATTTATATTTGTTACACCATGCTGACGAGTCCTAAGAACGACGAAACAGCTGTCCATAGTTGCAACTACTTTATCGAGTTTTGGTCATATCGGTATCTCGCAAAGTCAACTTTTTTCACGTAGTATCAGCCTTGCATTTGTAACACTCTCTGTTATTATAGCTTGTTCCAGACGTTCAGATACTAAACGGAGCGTGATATTACCGGCAGAGCAAGGCGAAAATAAAGGGGCGAAAAATGGAGGAACAGGCTATTAATATTATAGAAGTTTTGACGTTACATAAAATTCCCCATTCCCTACTTCTCGTTCTCACTAATCCATTTCCCATTCCCTACTCTTTCACTCCCATTTCCCATTCATCCAATTTCTCGTTCTCCATTCCCCACTCCCCACTCCCCATCCCCGTTCCTCATTCTCCCTTTACACATTCCATTCACCCAAAGTGACAACATGGCGGGTTCAGCGTTGGTTGGACCAAAATGTTTTGCTTTTCTCGCAATGGCATCTGTTATTCTTCTCTTAATTGGGTTGCAGCTTAAGCCTAATGTCACTATAGTCGCATTTATTACGGAATCTCAGCCAGAAAACGTTTCTCGTGGAATGCAAGGACGAAACCAGGGCGCGGAATTAGTAACGGAACACACCGTTCAAAAGCAAGAAGTACAAAAACAAAGGACGGTGGTTCTTGTGTACACTTCATTTTTCGGAAATACAAATTGGGTGAGAAAGGGAGAAAAGTGCGTTTGGTATCAACCCGAGGAACGGCAATGCTCACTGGATCTTTTTGAGATTACGAACGATAAAACGCGGTTTGCTGAAAGTAACCTCGTCATATTTCATGCTAGGAACATGCCGAGTGTAGACGAACTGAAGTCATTATTGAAGAGCAGACCTACTTCTCAGCGCTGGGTGTACGCATTATGGGAAAGTCCGAATGCAACTCCTAACCCAACAACATTGAACGGCTTGTTCAACTTGACATGGACTTACAGGACTGATTCAGACTTTTGGGCACCGAATGGAATTTACGAACCACTCCGTGAAGCAGATATCAAGAACGAGGAAGTGGCGACCATGACAGATTATACTCAAGGAAAATCAGAACTTGTTACTTGGATGGTTAGTAACTGTGGACCTCAGTTGCGACTATCTTTCGTCCGTGAGCTGAAAAAGCTCATCAAAGTCGACGTGTATGGAGCTTGTTCCAGAATATTTGGCCAGTCACAATCTTGTTCTCGGGAAAAGACAAGCGATTGTGTTAGCAAGTACAAATTCTACCTTTCATTTGAAAATGCGTTATGCGAGGACTACGTTACTGAAAAGTACTGGAGTCATCTAGGTAAGACATCATTAGTTAATGTTCACTTCTTGTTGGTGTCAATTTTTATATTTTATTGCTTATCAGAAAGAAAGAATCTGCTAGCTATAGTTAAAGACTAGACTGTTAGATGACATGACAGTGTTGCCTGCGAACACTGAGGTTATCTCTGGAATTCTATTGTTCTGTCACTAAAACACCAGAAAGTAAAATAATTAATTTATAATTTGCTTACAATTAGAACTGCTGGAAAATTAATTTATATTATTTGAAGATTCAAAGCAGAGTGTTGTTGACGAAACTTTTTAATAGTGGAGCTCCAGCGGCCCAAAGGGTTGCCAAGCGGAGCACCATACTTATAGAAACCCATGAACTGCTTTTCTCATGGCAATCATGGCTAGAGGTATTGCTTGTGGGTGTCACTGTATTTTATTCTTTAATAGAGAGAGAGAATCTGCTTAGCTACTGACTAGACTGTTTACAGAAAGATTATTCAATAGAGTTTTGTCACAGCACGAGTCAACAGGTGGCCCAAAAACACTGATCACCGGTCCATGGACCCCACTATGGACTGGGTCCATGAGTAGTAGTAGTAGTAGTCTTAATGAACCACTTTATGGACCGGTCCATGGACTACCCACTACAGATCCCCCTATGGACCCCCCTAAAACACATAACCATATTAAAAATGACAACTAGAGATTTGGCATACATACATATCTATTAATCCTTTATGTGAGAGACACTATATTGACTTACCGTTTCTCTGGATATTGTCACCTCCTTCACTGACGCGATGTGTGGAGGACTGGCATTTTTTGTAAAAGACCAATATTATTTGTGTTTTCTTTGCTTCCTCTGCCATTTTGTTTGGCTCATTCTTCTATGGGTTCAGTAACTCATTGGGGCTCCACAAAATAGTGCTCCTTCTCCTTCAGTAAAGAAAGATGCCAATGTCCAAGAGAGATGCTGATGTCCTTTTGACAGTTATGCATCTTTAAACGGGAAGAGGTCGAAATTTCACCCTTGTGAGTGGTCTATCCAGACAAATGGTTAGTCAAATCTCTTGTTGTCATTTGTATATTATTGTTATGTTTTTTAGGGGGGTTGGTGGGAGATTCGTAGGGGTAGTCCATGGACCAGTCCGTAAAGTAGGGACTGGGTCCATGGACTAGGGGTCAATTTTTTTCAGGTCACCCAGAGTCAAATCATGAGTCAACCTTGATTCAAGTTGAAGTCAGGTTGAAAAAGTTTTCTCTTAATTGTGAGTCCAAGACTAGTGCCCACAATGATAGTCCAGTTTTGTCATTAGGTCAAGAGCAGAAAGACATCAAATCATTGAGCATTCCTTTAAGCTAAGCACTTCTTTCAGCAGCAGTCCCACACAACACATGCCGTGGGAGAACTGCGTGAAGTTCCCAGCTACAGCTCCCACATGTGTTGTGTGGGACTGTTGCTTCAAGCAGTGCTCAGCACTCACCTCAGCAGTAATGGGCAATAAAGCTAGACTTTTGGGTTCAGTGTTGCTTGATGCAGTATGTCATGCTGATGAGTCCTAACAAGGACGAAACAGCTGTCCATGGCTGCCACTGCCCGAGTGATATGGCTGTGTGCATGCATCAGGTACTGGCCAGGCCATGGGTAGATGTCTCTGTGTGTCACTTGTAATCTCATACCCAGATCTTCAAGTGAATGGGAGATCTGGTTAAGTTTGAATTTGTAGCATGCTCAGTAAGAGTCAATTGTAATTATTGTGGTTTCACCGCTCAACCCTCTGATCGACGATCAAATAAATAAACTTAACTCAGTGGGAGTGTCTTGTGCAAGGACGAATGTTTACGGGAGTGAGGTAAATGGTAGTCTTGAAGCCAGATCTAGTGGCCACAAAGTTCCAGCCTGACATTCTTGTCTTCTGAGGTAGATATTTTTGAATTTCCAAACACTGGATGAATAAGTTCATTTTGGGCTCAAATCAAATCAAAATCAAATCAATTTATTTAAGCTCGATAGCGTGGGGAGTGGTTGCCCAATCTCCTGAGCCAGGGGCTCATGTACTAAATGTCCCAGCATTCTGGATCAAATTGAAATTTAGAAGTGTTTGACTTGAACTTTGCAACCAGATGTGGGTGACAGAGAAGCTGACTCAAACAAATTGAAGTTAATTCGGCGTTCGTTTGACATTGCCCAGATTTGAAATATAAACAGCAGAAGGATAAAGTTGTAAATTATTCTCCAATATTTGCATCCCATCTGTTTATGATAGCTATTAATAAGATTTTGACAGCTGATATGAACACAAAATATAAATTTCTCTTCACCAGTAGTTTGGATCCTTGACATGGTATAGTTGTCACTAAGAAGAACCTGACTCAAACTTGGCATGAGGTTGACTCATGACTCGTAGTTCACTCTGGCTTGTGGTTGACTCGTGCTGTAACATAATAATCATATAATAATATCATATAATAATATGGAATAGAATTATTCTATTCCATATTATTATATGATTCTTGATGATGTGGCAGTGTTGCCTGTGAACACTGAGGTTCTCCCTAGAATTCTAAGGTAAGGTAAGGAAAGGTAAGGTAATCTTCATTTAATTTCTGCTATAGTAAAAGTGCTTGAAAATAATGAAAGCACCTTGAATTTTAAATTGGATGGGAATAACGTAGAATTATTTCAAAGTCAGTAAATTTATGTTCCATTTTATATCTGGGGTGCTATTTTAAATTTGTGATAGGCTTTGTCCTAGTCTTGTCCTGTATTGCCCCACATACTTTTCTAATGGTAAAAGCTATATGGAAAGTCACTAAGAGATGGAAACAATAACCTTAGTTATATAGAAGCTTCACAGCCTGGCACAATTGTTATTTTTAATAATAATTGGATTGAAACTAGAAAAATACAAAATAAAATTCAGAGGCTTCAAAACTGGTTAAATTTACTGAACTATGTGCAGGGTGAAACAAGCACGGTGACCCCATCTTTTTATTGCATTTTTTCAATGTCCTATCCAATCAATTGTGCCAAGTTTGAAAAAACTTGGATAGTAAGTCATTTTCAAGGGAATTACCTGAACAATAATGTTATTGCCCACAAGAGGTTCTGGTTAATAGCAAGCATAGCCGCAGTGTAGCACGCTAGAACTCAACTCTAAACCACACACACTCAGGGACACTTTCTTTTATGGAGAAAAACACCAATAATAATTATTATTATATTCAGGATTGCATCTTGTAGCATTTCCTATGAGGAAGGCAGAAGTTTCTGCCAAAACATGTCTGTGAAATTCAAAATCGTTGTGGTATACCTAATGTTTGAAAATGTGGCACATGGCTAAGTCATTGACTTGAAGGTTTATAAAAGGTATGCGTCCTGTATACTGGTATAATTTATCCTGCACTTGTCACTTTTAGGTTTGATCTGTACGTGTTTACAACTTAATGATTATCATCTAGCTTGTTGGAAAGTTGAATAGCTTATAAATAGTTAACAGTTTCATGTATTTAGTCTTGCGTTTTATACATGAGCCCTTGGCTTGGATACCGAGGGCAACCTCAATCCCACACAGTGACTTTAATAAATTGATTGATTGATTGATTGATTGCAAGGCAATTTACCCTATGTGGTAGAATTGCAGAAGGTAGCAGCTTATTGATATAAAAATATTCTGTACAAATTCAAATAAAAATCCTCAATTTCTGCTTCACCCAACTATTAACAGCAATATGCTAAAAGATGTGATCACAGCTTTTTTTTTTTTTTTTTAATGCAATTTTGCATAAACTAAGTAATTTAATGTTTTTCCCTGTAGATTATGGAAATGTGGTTCCAGTTGTGATGGGAGGTGCTAACTACACCAAGCTGGCTATTCCTGGGTCATATATCAATGTTATGGACTTCAAAACTGTTAAGCAACTGGCGGAGTACCTTCAATATCTGGACAAAAACAACACAGCTTATAATGAATATTTTAAGTGGAGACTTAAATACAGAGTGTTTAGTGGTAAAACTCTAGATTTTTGCAATATCTGTAAACGGTTTTATCCTGATGATCTGCCAGAAACAAAGGTTTATGATGACCTTACAGGATTTTGGATGAACAAGGGCAAATGTAATCAAAAGGATCAGTTGGTTAGGGAAATGTTAAAGAGTTGAATTGTGAAACATTAACAAAACATTCTGAAGCACAAGAAAAGATATTAAACATTTAAAGAACATGACACAAGAACTATGGTGGTGGCACTTTTTCATCTTGTGTTCCTATGCTCTGGAACAACCTTCCATTAGATGTGAGGATTGTAAGGCTTGTAAGTTGGATCTTAATACTACTATTTGTAAGAGCATTGAGATTTTACTGATGTAATGCGCTAGAAATAAAATAATTATTATTTATAATCAAAACTATTACAAAATTCTCGAACGCGATTGGTTATCAACAGCCCGATTTGAGCACTAATAAGACAGTTTATGCGTCATGCTTGTAATTGGACAGTGTAATAGGACAGTGCACGCGTCATGCTTGTAATTGGACAGTGTAATAGGACAGTGTACGCGTCATGCTTGTAATTGGACAGTGTAATAGGACAGTGTATGCGTCATGCGTGTAATTGGACAGTGTAATAGGACAGTGTACGCGTCATGCTTGTAATTGGACAGTGTAATAGGACAGTTTACGCGTCATGCTTGTAATTGGACAGTGTAATAGGACAGTGTACGCGTCATGCTTGTAATTGGACAGTGTAATAGGACAGTGTACGCATCATGCTTGTAATTGGACAGTACACGTCATTTTGCGCGCGCTGTTGTCGTGCATTTTGTCGAGTAAACTATTATGTTTTTCAGAATTCATATTAAACTAAGTGTAACCGTTTAACGCTCAACCGATGGCTACCTCGTTTCTCAAATTTTGTCATAGTTTTGATTAATTGGTAACAGAACTTCGTGTCGTCCAATTCTGTCTGTAATCATACTCGTGACTAACAAATCGGACTCCCGCTTCGCGGTCATCCGATTTTGTAAATCACTCGTATGATTACAGACCGAATTGGACTCCACTCGGTCCTATTACCATTATTTATGAAATATTGAATTTTGAAAACATCAGTGTTAACGTAATGTTTAATAAATGAGCAGGAGTGTTTTATCCAGTTTAACATTAATTCCCAATTGGCTAATTTTATTGTATTTCACCTCTTGAGCGGTCATAAGGCAGGGGTACATCTGAACACCGTTTGTATGTCGCTTAACATGGATTTAATGTTAATAACTCGTTCACGTTTTAAGCAATACAAAATAACTCCGCTCATTACACAAAGCTGACATTTTGTGAAATTTTTTTGCGATATTTTGGTATATTTGGGAGGAGATAATTTTTCTCAAAGGATTAAATTTAGGAAAATAGGAAAAATTTAAGATTTATTGAAGGTTTAAAATTGGAATTTGAAGTTAGAAATTAGTAGACGGAAACCAAACAGTTCTCCAGCAAACTGCGGTGCCCTTGTGGGGTGTCAACTGTCTGGTGGTGTTTCAAAACATTTCAATTCCTTCTTCAAACTCCTTAAAGGAGCTACGTCACGGTATTTGGATTTTGAAACATTTAGGCTCAATTTTTCAAAAAGGTCGTTTGTAATCCGCTTCAATCTTCTCCATTAGACATGAATAGATTGTGCTAGTAAATTCAGGAAAAGTTGCTTCATAATATACCCAAAAGTTGCTCTAAAGTTGCTCAAATATCAAAAAGTTGCCACCAAGATTTAGAAAAGTTGCTTGCGCTCTAGAGTCGTTTTGCTTTAGATAAATACTCAAAATGTGTTTGTTTGTTTGTTTGTTGCCATTTAAACATTTTCATTAAATATTCTTACAATCATTAAAAGAGGCCAAAAGCCATTGCTATATGACAAATATAAATACTATGTGGTAATCAATATACTCTTTGCCATGATAATGACTCTCAGCAAATACCAAGATGGCCGCGGCAGGCTCTATGTTGCAGCGAATAACCGCTGGATTTAAGCGCCCGTTAGATAGATAGCCGCTGTCCAGATTTCGTAGGTGTAATGCAAGTGTTATTTTATTGTCATTTTATTGTATGTCCTTAGTTTTAATAAAATCAGTTTTGATAAAACCAGTTTTAATAAAATCCTTCGAAATGAAACGACCTTTTATGGTTTGGATCGGTTTTATATCAATTTGTTGCTCAAAAGTTGCCAAGGAAGGCAAAAGTTGCCCTAGGTTGCTGGTACTACAAAAAGTTGCTCAAAACGCTAAAAGTTGCTCAAAAGTTGCCGAGCACAATCTATTTATGCCTATTCTCCATCCTTCACCATCCTCTCCATATTTGCAGTTATTCTTGTCTTGTTGGTGCGTATATTCCTTGACAAATTGTTATTTCACTGTTTCCCATTGTTTAAATCCACTTTCTTATGTCCTTAATAATGACCCAAAATATCGTGACCGAGCTCCTTTAAAATTTCCCTCAAATTCAGGTATACCCCCACCTTTTTTTATATCGGCAATTTGGTTGTGTTTTTTTTTTTGCAATTTCCGGAGGGTAGGAGGTCAGATCGACCTGGCTACTCCATATAAGGGGTTAACACGGAGATTTCGCTGGTCCACAACACCGAAGGCTCTATCTTTGTTGTCACGCTTGTCACGCTAGCTGTCGTTTATTTCTAAACGAACACTGCAGCTACAATTCGTTGGGTATTTGATTTATAAGTGTGTTTTTCGAGCCATTTTCCACCTCAGAAGCCCCCTGCCTGGCATTATAAAGCTGGGTTGATGGGTAGAGGCAATCCTTTGAAAGAATACAGAGGTGAGAAGCAATTTAACACGAATAGGGCCGCTCAAAGTATTCGAGCGAGTGATGGCCATTCACGGAGTGAAGTTGTGTCTTTAGCCGTTTCGTTGGTGGATTCCGGGACCTGGCATGGCAGTTTTGGCTAGATTTAACCTGTAAATAATGCAATCGGTGCAATATTTTGTCAGCAGCACCGAGTGGCTCGACACGGTTCTAAAAAATATCTGAAATGAAAATTGGCGGACTGCCTTGCGCCCGTTATCCAAGAAATTCCCAAAATTCCTTTGGGTCACAAACGCGAACATGACAGACCAGTATGGTGGCCTAGAACTGCCATAAGGATTTCTGGTGTTTTTTTGATCTTTTTCTCTTATATTTTATTTTATTTTACTTATTCAGTTTATTGTTTTTGTTTTATTTCATTTCATTCCTTTGATTTGATTTGATTTCATTTTCAAAAACAATTTTTTTATGAAAATGAAATTAAAGCAAATAAAAACACTTTGTCTAAAATGAAATTAATATGAAAGTAAAGTCAATTGAAAACAAATTAAATTAAAAGCAAATGAAAAATTTATCACCGTGGCCTAAAACTGCCATAGACCAAGATGCCTTGGGGGCGGCTTGTGCTTCCAAGATGGCGGCGGCAAGGGTAAGGAAGGATTCTTGAAAAGAGGACTTAAAGTTGAGAGAAAAGCTGAAAGATTATGTGACAGCAGGTCTTCGCCGCGAGGAGATTTTGGATTTTATGTTAAGAGATTTCGATTGGTATGCTTGGAGCATAAGAACTTAAGAGAGGCGTCTTCGGTACTTCGATATAAGATCGACGTGTCTAGATACCCAGCAGCCGGGAACTGATTTCAAAAAACTAGATACGCGGCAGCCAGAAATTTTGACCAATTCGAAACAGCTCGTTTAATATAAAATTTTTTACGTTGTTTGTAACCCAGAGGAACATTTCCATAGAGGATATCTGGTAAGACTATAGACTCTTTATAATTTTACATAGAAATCGAGTAGACTAAGCAGATGCCGAGAAAGATTTTCGTGAAAGTGCAGTGAGAATTTCCGACTGAGGGCATCTTGTATTTTGAAAGCCGTGCCCGTAAGTGAAGATTCCAAAGAATATGCTTTGTGTAAGCACGAAAAATTCATGCACTAAAATACCAAAACTTCCTTAAGAATAGCTTGGGATTTATGCCAACGAACATGAAATGCTCTGGGGAGGTTTGGACAACACGTTTTGTCGATATTTCCCGAGAGCTGATCAGTCGCGTCACGCTCGGTGTGTCAGAACTTGAATATTTTTGAAGTGTCGAAACTATGAAGATTTCACTCTATGCCCCAGGCTCGACAGTTGCCTCTACTTCAAGCCCAAAGCAGTGTTTGAAATCGCTTGAGTTTTCTAAACAACTTCCTGATGTTTTTACAAAAATTAAATGCGATATTTCGAGCATATTGGACGTGAATTTCCGACTGCCGGGCATCTAGTATTTTGAAAACCGTACCCGTGAGTCAAGATTCTAAAGAATATGCTTAATGCAAGCTCGGAGAATTTGTTCACAACAATACTAAACCTTTATTTAGAATCGCTTGGCATTTCTGAACAAACACTAAATACTCTGGTGAGGTTTCGTTGATAATTTCTGCAGATATTCAGTGGGAGTTGACTCAGTGTGTCAGAACTTGAGTATTTTCTAAGTGTCGAAAACATTGAGATTTCACTCTACGCCCAAGCTCGACAGTCGCTTTTACTTTTTAACCGAAGGCAATATTTGCAATCGCTTGAGATTTCTCAACAAACATCTTATGTTCTTAGAGGAATTAAACGAGCTGTTTCGAGAAAATTGGTCAAAATTTCTGACTTCCGGGTATCTAGTTGTTTGAAATCAGTTCCCGGCTGCCGGGTATCTTCGGCGCCGCCATCTTGGAAGTACAAGCCGCCCCCAAGGCATCTTGGTCTATGGCAGTTTTAGGCCACGGTGATAAATTTTTCATTTGCTTTTAATTTAATTTGTTTTCAATTGACTTTACTTTCATATTAATTTCATTTTAGACAAAGCGTTTTTATTTGCTTTAATTTCATTTTCATAAAAAAATTGTTTTTGAAAATGAAATTAAATCAAATCAAAGGAATGAAATGAAATAAAACAAAAACAATAAACTGAATAAGTAAAATAAAATAAAATATAAGAGAAAAAGATCAAAAAAACACCAGAAATCCTTATGGCAGTTCTAGGCCACCATAGAGACCAGTGAAACCAAGTGAAATCAAATAGCGTTATCGGGGTCGCGCTAAAGAAGTGAGCAGGAAAATGTGGAACAGATTGCAAGATGGAGTCGAGTTTGCCGCCAATTTAAACTTTTAACCTCAATAGGAATTTTTGTTTTCAAAACTTCAAGACAAAGTTGCGTGAATTTTGCTGTTGCCCGAGGGCGATTTTGGTTTTGCAAGAGAATAAACAGTCATATTAAATGGAAATTGGGAGTTTCGGTCAGTTTCCAGGGTGATAAAGTCTACAAAATTGACCTTTTGACAACGACAGTGGTTCATTTCAACCATAGTTCGGGATTTGGGAAAGTTGTAGGTTTTCAAAGCCATCGTTCTTACAAGAACGATATTTGGTAAGCCGGGAGACAAAGAGTTAAGGGGGTTTCCACTCAAGACCACCTTTTTCTCCAAAATCAAACTAACTCAGTAGAAACCACCACAATGCAACTCGTTTCCATGAATAATGACAAACACAACTATGTCCGAGTCTCTTGTTGCCATGGAAACAGAACAAGCTTTTGTCAGATGCCTTTAATAGTGCTTCCTCATGTGATCAGTAATAATAAATGAGCAAAAACCTCTTAGTCAGTCAGGTAAGAAACAGTTTTTTCATGGCATAGAAGGTTTATCTACCTTAAATTTGAGCCCTAAAAAGCTGGTAAAAGAAAAAGCATGGAAGGTAAATATTTTTTGCCATCTACAAATTCCATGCCAGTTTCAAATTTCAAATCTACATGGGGTCAAGAAAAAAATGTCTGTGGTCAGGTATTGGTATCTTTTTCAACAATATCAGTGCAAAAGTGTTTGTTACACATACAGCAAAGGGCGGGAAAAAAATCAAACAGGAATGACAATGCATTTCTTCAGCAAAGTAATAGCATAGAGATGGGATGTAAACAACATATCACCTCCAAAATAGTGCAAGAATTAAATGAAAATCTTACCTTGCAAACAAGTAGTCTGGACTACTCTGTTTGCAACTGAACCCTTTATTCAAAGAGTAAACATTACAAAACAACTGTTCTGCTTCAATTTAAGATGAAGTTTTGAAAAAAAAAATTTAATATTTATAATGCGCATTTTATATAAAATAATCAAATGCGCATTACAGACATTACAATAAATTAAAATGAATTAAAAATAAAACCTACTTAAAATTACTATGGAATCAAAAAGACGAAAACTACACTATTAACAATTAGAAAAGTAATTTGCTAACAACTGTAAAAATGTAAATATAAAATAGATGTACTAACAAAATACCTTGCTGAATAAAAAAGTCTTAGGTTTCTGTTTAAAATCACTTATGGTGCAAGCAGATCTAATGTCTATGGGAAGACTATTCCAAAGCCGTGGCGCCGCCACCATGAGGGATCGATCCCCCATGGGAAAAAAAAGGCTAACAAGACCACCTCTATCAGCTCCCTTTTTATCAGCAACCTCAACCAAGCAGCCAAACAGCAAGAATCTGACCCTGTCGCATCCTGGGAAATTCCACATGTCTTTGAGCGGGAAAGGCTCCCTCAAAACAATTTACCATATCTTGCATCAAGGGTTGGCAGGGCACGTTCAACTTTCAATGAAACTTCCACCAGTGAAGATTGGAGCCCGGTGAGACAAGACTCATATGCTTTTAGGCCCCTTGTCCTTGAACAACAAACCGTCAGCAGATTGAAGCAATCGTTTGAGCAAAGTTTCAAATGAAAGAATGTTCCCCGCAGTTGTGAACGCAATATATGCAATGGCATAAAAAAGCCTGAAAAAATTTCAGAACTTCAACGGAGTTTGAACCCGTGACCTCGCGATACCGGTGCGATGCTCTTAGCTATGAAGCCACTGAGGTTGGGAGCATGCATGAGCAGGCCAATCATTGTGGGTTCATACGTTCCCGTGAAAGAGAAGAGTATGAATGATGTATATCAAATAAATCATATATGAAATGCGGAAATGAAATTTTAAAAATGAAGAATGATCCTCGCAGTTGCGAACGTAATTTATGCAAGGGTTACTCCATTCAGTGTGAATTGTCATGTGACCCTAAAAATGTTATGTAATAATTGGTTTCCTGCGAGAGATGTCGCCTACAATACGTCGGATCAACCACCACTGACTTTTGAATTCGATTTCGTAATCACAAGTCGGCTATGGTCACCAACAACTGGAAGAGAACTTGCGAGGTAGCGATCCATTTCATTAAGACCCCACATACTTTAAGCGACTTTTCTTTCAATGTATTGATCAAGTGCAATTTCTGCAATTTTCCAGTAACTCTGACAACATATACTAACTTTAATCACCAAGGAAGCCTACTGGAGTGCTCAGTTATTCTCGTTGGCACCTTTCGATTTGAATAAAAGACAAGAATTTCATTCGAAAAATAGAATTAATTACAATATATACTCAATAGGTGTTCCACCTTGCAATCGAGTAGTCCCTCCGATTTAAGTGTTCAAAGGTCCCGATGTCGGATTCTGTTACCTTTGTATGTGCTGTGTTCTCATGGACCCTGTTCGGGAAAATTATTACAGTTTAATTGTTTAAGGGCCCCCTCAGGGAATTTGTTGAATCGTGGCGCAGCAGTGTTTAAATTCAGAAACTTACATTGGGGATTTTTTTTACGTTCATTAATGAAGGCTGCTTGTTTTGCTTTACGTTATCCGCCTTTATGTTCCTGATGCTCTAATACATTGGGTTTGGTATGCTTAGAATTTGTGCCGCGGTGTTTCCAAAGATCCTCGTGGTCTAGACGTAGATAAAATTAATTGACAGTGCAGTGACAGTTAATTTAAGCCTTGAACGACACGTTTTGATTCAAAGCTAAACAAAATTGCAAATGGAAGGAAAAAACGTTGTTTTAGTGGTCTCTCGATCTATCTCTCGAAAACTCAGACCAGAGAAACTCAGACCCTACCAGGCGCGGATCCAGGATTTTGAAATCGGGGGTGAATTTTCTCCACCTCAATCAGAGAAATCAGAGAAATCAAATATTATTTCAATATTTGAGGGATAAGAAAAGAAAAAGAGAAAGAAGGAGTGCTCAGAAAAAGGGGGGGGGGGGGGGGTGAAAATTCACCCATTACACCTCCCCTGGATCCGCGCCAGCCTACGGTTTAGTTTACGTACGACGACGGTACTATTTTCAAAACTTTCGTCTATTTGCCTCAAAGCATGCTTCCAGTTCGTCGTGTCATCGCAATAGGTACCGAATACCTTATTGGAATACTCCTCTCGGGATTTTTCAGTATCCCTGAACTATACAACATTGTCTACTAACACTCTAAAACTATTGGCATTAGAGGCTATAAACTGTTAAAGCTATATAACTGTTGAAATAACAAATACAGGTAACATTCTCATTCAACATTGTCCGGAAATCCGTGCGGACGAGGTTGACCTTCCCTTCCCTTTTCTTTTTTTAACCACTTGGGCGACCAATCCCATTCCGTATTCTGTATTGCGTATGCTGTACATTGCGTCTTCCCTATTCCATGCACTTTCTTTCCCATTCCCCATTCCTATTTCCTATTCACCTTTCTTTCTTTCCCAATTTTCATTCCCAATTCCCCATTCTTCATTCTTCATTCCTCATTCTCCATTTCCCATTCCTCATTTTCCATTTCCCGTTCTCCGTTCTCATTGCTCATTCTCTATTCTCCATTCCCATTATCAATTTCTCATTCCTCCACAGGCCGCCCAGATGTACCGTGTGTGTAGTTGTAAACTTTTAAAATATTCCTGATAGGAGTCAAAATGTAATCGTTCAAAAATAAAGCTTGTTTAAATTTAATATCACTGTGTGTTTATTTGTTTGTGTTGCTCGATAACTGCATGGTCTATTTTTGCGGTGCTTCAGGCCGGTTCGCCTGCGTCGTGAGCCATTATATGAGAGCTATACCCAGGCCGGTACAAAAGGTGTTTAAAAATTCGAAATATTGTAAAGAAAAGCTCGCTTACCTTTAGCTGAATGTTTCCTTGTGTGTCCTATCCGGTCTAAATGGCAATCTTTCGCTTTTTGCTAGCCGAGGGGTCTTCCATTAGAGAAGAATTGAAGGCAGGCTTGACCAAAAACCGACCATCTCACGCGAAGCTCGATAAATTCGCTAATAATCGACGCTCCAAATTGCAATCATCTGAACGACGTATAATGTGGCTTCCTGTATATTGCTCCCTGGCTTTCAAAACTTATATACCTGACCTTTTCGCTTGGTCAGGCCACAGGGCAGGGGCTGAGAGGGAGCGCGAGTTAGCGCTAGATATTTATAAGCTTTATATAAATCAAAGGTGACACCGCAAACAAATATTGCACAACATTTTGACCACTGTGATGACGAATATCGTTGTCGATAAGAGTATAGACAACGCTAAATCACATTCGATTTGTTTTTTACCACAATATCAGCATCAAAGAAAATGTTAATTTCAGAGCGCGAGCTGAAAACAGGCATTGCACGACACGTTGACGCGAGCAGCGTTGTCTACTCTTATCGACAACGGAATTGTGGTAAAATACATATTAGCAAGGAAAACAACGTAAAATAATAGGAGTACGTTAAATAACGAACTAAGCACACGTGAACTAAACTAGGTATACCTATCGATAAAGTGCCAACGAGACTGAAACACACCAATCATCTACATATATCCATTCTCTGTGATTATTTACAGCTACTGTGAAATGATGACCGACACAACGTACCATGCCTTTGAGTTCATAACTTTCACCTACAGTACCGGTTAAAAGTAAGTTGACAGTCTCTTTCGAGTCTCGACTCGATCCTCGTTCCTCGATTCCTGTGAGTTTCGAGCATCGAGGATCGAGGCTCAGCTATCGAGAATCGAGTCGAGGATCGCGTCTCGCAAGATCAGAGATAATGAACTTGTCGCTTGACTGATCACTCGATAGACCTTTCAAGCAAATCGGAATCACATCTTGAAAAGCAACTTGGAGCAATTACAAAATACTCATCCACATCGTTTACATATTCCTTCAGCTACTCGAAGAAACGCAAACAATTCAAGAGTAGTCTTTCAGTACGCGATATGTTTCTAAAAATGCGAACCTCTTACAACTGACAGATGGGCCGCAATTCGCAGAAATCAACGCTTGACTACTGGCTAGCGACTACGCTATTCGTCTACTTGTACACTGTGCATTTTCGTCGAGAAATAGGCAGCTAATTCTTGAAATTTTGATCGCTTTTCATGACATGAACCGCAGCGATCTTGATTCGTTGAACAAACGGCCATACATTGTATGAACGTACATTTAGCATCGGAATTTTTATGCAGAAAAAAAGCACAACGCTGTAACCTCGAATGAAACTGAATGTCTTTTGACCTTATTTTTTTTAATGCAGTATGCGATATTTCCTCGAGAAGTACACCGCGTCCTCAAAACCTAAATGACTTTTGACAGTATTTGACTGCGCTGTCCTTTAGCGTGAATTCGTTGCGTTGTTTGAAAGGAAACTGTTGTAGTGTCTACTTGTCCATACAGAACAACTGTGTTCTTTCCTCAAGAACTTGAAAAGTATCCAACAAACGCCGAACAAACGCCTCCAAAACCCACAGAATCTCAGTAGGCAGACACGATACAAGCGGCAACGAAAGGGAAGCAACGCTCGTGTGCCCAGTACCGCCTTTTGATTGGTTAACACCAAAATCTAACACGTCTTTTCATTGGTTCCAATAGTTCCATCGTTGCAATTGGCTCAAAGCAAAGTCTCAGGGGAATCTACATTACATCAGGTTACACTTTTTGAAGCTCGATCGAGAATTTTTCTGCCTATTGCCATTTCTTGCGCGGCTCTATTCTGCTGCCGCCTCGCCATCCGAGCGTCTTCGCTCGGATGGCTCGTTGGCAATAATCGAAGCACGCGCAGAACTTAAGGAAAATTGCGCGCGCACACTAAAAAATAGGTCCGCAATGCGTACATGTGTGGCTTACAAAATTTAGCTGCTTCAACATGAAGCTGAAAAACTATTAGTATTTATCTGTTCTCTAATCAAGGTTCTATATAGACCATTATTTTCTGAGTTCCTGCAAATTGGGAGACTAAATCAAATCAAAACAAAATCAAATCAAATCAAATGTTGGTTTTCGGTGGGATGGGAAAACTGGAGTACCCCGAGAAAAACCTCTCGGAGCAGAGTAGAGAACCAACAAACTCAGCCCAATTATGACGCAGGGAATCGAACCCAGGCCACATTGATGGAAGGTAAGCACTCTCACCACTGCGCCAACCCTGCTCCCCCAATGCATAGTCTCATTTTCACAACAAAGGCTGCACATGTAGCGTCACTTTCAAAGTGAGGATTTTAAGAACTAAAAAACTCAGCATCATCTCCCATAGTGGCCTGATATATTCAGTCATGATTTTGTTTATGTAACCAAGTGGAATTGAGTTCTGAAACTTGTTTATAGGTTGATCTTCTTTTTCAAGGCAAGTGATGTGAAATTAACCCTAGGGAAGCATTTCATATGAATATCTTTTTAGCATTTTGTGTACTAGCACATGAACACAAATCTTAAAAGAAGGGCCGGGACATTCAGCAAATGATGTAACCTACACTAGAGACCATTGGGAGCTTGATTTGGTTTAAATGTATGACTAATTTTGGACAATACATACATGTAAAGTAACATAATGCTGAGCCTAGGATTTGTTGTCCATTAGGCCACAAAAGTTCTACTTTCAGTTGGTTGAGACAAAAACGTTCACAATAGCATTTGGGTTTTGTGGGACTGTATTTTAAATAAAGAACACAGAAAAAAATAGCTGCGGTAGGTGGACATGGGGTTGCAAATGGAAAAATTTAGGAAGAAAAGATAGGTGCAAAACAAGATCGGAACACAAGCAATATTTTAAATGAATCATACGTTGAATAGTATTCTGAACTAACATTACATTAACATTGCCAATAATTTTTAAGCCAGCAAGATTTATAATTTGACCTGGAGTGTTTTATCTAAGAGAAAGTTCAATAGAGATAGCCTGTCACCATAATAGATTCCAGAAACAGTAAACAGAACAAAAAGCCTGCACTCTAACTCATTCTAGGTTATCAATGCTTCTTTTATTTATAATTAGCAAATATTGTCCTGCAATCGGGTTTGACAGTCTTAACTTTTCAGCAGTTGTAACACTATGTATATACCACATTATAAATTCGGTAAACCAAAACACTACTTCATTCGACATTTTGTATTGTCCAACAACTTGTTTCAGTGTTGGTAAGCTTAATAAAAGACATTCATGAATTCGGTAAACCAAAACACTACTGCATTCGACATTTTGTATTGTCCAACAACTTGCTTCAGTATTGATAAGCTTAATAAAAGACATTCATATTAGCATTATATTCGATAAACGATCTTTGAAACGCGACACAGCATCTTTTCTTATAAGGAAATTGTCATGAGAGCCGATTCTTGTTCAACAGAGATTCCAATTTCACTTACTTCAGACTCGATCTTGTCAACTGTGCGTGCATGGTTTGTCCAATTCAACTGCAACAGCATCGCAAGGACAACACAAGCAAAGAAGAATCTCTTTTCCTTTCAAGTAATTTCAGAGGCTTCCAAATACTTTCAGACACTTTCAAGCAGGTCTGCTGTCAGATTCAAGCCATTAATACAAATGTTATCTTGCGAGAGTCAATAAATGACTCCAAAGGTTGGAATGTTGCCCTGCGTGAGTACAAATCCTCGCTGTAATCCGCACTAAGAAGACAAGGCAACTGTAGGAAAGCCGGCGTGTGAAATCGAAGCAACAAAGATGAACGAATAACTGAATTTATGGCCGCTTTATGAAGCTTATGTAACTTAGCCGAGCGTAGACTGGAACCTATCTAAGCCACGTGACAAGCTCTTTGTCCAGCTCAATCCAGCCATATCGCGGTTCACGGTGACAAAGCCAGGAAATAGAGCCACACAAAAATTAAACGAATGGAAGCAACATAGATCTCAAATAATATCAAGGATATAACAAAGGATACCGCGGTGTCTCTCAATCCTGGATTGCTAATCTCGTCTCCTGTAGTGTTGCACCATACTTCTCAACGATGGCACCGTGGCGTTTCAAGAATTTAGTCAACGAGTTACGAAGCAGCGTAGATTTGAAGCTTTGGTGAAGGAAATGTGATGAAAGCCGGTGAAGTCTATGAATAAAATTAAATTTAGATGTGCAAATTCTAGCATATCTCACTAGAAGTTATAGAGCGTTTTCAGTCACGCAAGTAAAAAAATAAAATCGTCAAGAAATTGTGGTATTATAGAAGAGTAATGTTTCACACAATTAAAGACAAATGATCCTCACCGGCTCCCCAGCGGCTCGGCGTGTTTGCTGTAGCTCATCAATTCAGCTTTTATTTACCAAACACAAAATAAAAAAACCTGACAGCATAATTTAGTGTTGTTTGCAAAACACACTTAAATAATTTTTAGTTGCTATACCAATTTTATTATTGTTTGGCAGAGCCGCTTGGGGAGCCGGTGTGGGTCATTTGTCTTTAATTCAAATTTGATAACGACCGTTATGATCGACCAACTTGGGAGACAGTTTGAGTTTGAGTTTATTGTTTTCTGCACTATTTACAAACATTTCTACCTTAAATTACATTACATGGGTAGAGAAATAGACCAGCAACTAAATTACACAAGTGATAAAAAGCAAATGTGCGCAGTGACCAAAGTAGCTTAGGCTTTCGAGTTGGTCACTGCCACAGACAATTAATTGGCACGAACATGTACATAGATATTTAAAGAACCAAGAAGGTAAAAATGCAATAGGCTATATAATTGCATGCCTTGTTGTCAATCTTATACTGGTTCAGCGGTGACCAAAATGCCATAAAAACACGAAAGACCACACTAAGAGCATAAGGTAAGTGATCTTTATTCATCTGGCTTACATTATATCTACATCTGAGATTAAGAGGTGCAAAATCCGGTATTTTACGGAACATTTCTCCCGATCACTTGAGTCCAGCCGAGAACAGCCGTTTCAAAATAGAGAGAATGTATGAGATCAAATAGGGTGCGTGACGTCACGCAGTTCGGATTGTCTGCCTGTGATCAGTAGGTATCAGCTTCGACGAAGCTGAAACCACAATAACCTCGAAATGAAATATATATATATTTCAATATGTTTCAATATGCTAGAAATACACATCACTACAACACGAGATATACAACTAAGAAAAATCTTTATAAGCCGAGTGAACGAACTCACCTAGGTAACAAGCAATCTCTCTCTCTCTTTTTTTTTCTTTTCTTTTATTGTACCTGCCACTTAGAACCTAAATTGTTCAGGAACAAGAAAACCTTATTTAGCTTCCTAGCTTTCCCATTGTTTCTATTAAGTAAATTTTCTGGATTGTAATAAAAAAAATGTACATTGACAAAAGCATAATAATTAACAACAGGAGCCCATGAGCTCCTGTTAACAATTATTCACCGAAGTGGAGGTGAATAGTGGCCGAAATATATCCACCAATTTCACCGACACTGAGCTGAATAATTGTTTTAGTATATACCACACAAGCTGAATAATAGAGGACCAAAACATTACTTTATGTGTAACAATATACCAACAAGCGGTCGAAAATTGGAAAATCTCGCGCGCCGGCAGCTCGGAGGTGAATAGTACTTGCTATTCACCTCCGAGTTTACCAATCAGAGCGCGCGAAAAGTACTATTCACTTGTGTGGTATATACTAAAGATTATTATTATTATTATTATTATTATTATTATTATTATTATTATTATTATTAAAAGTGTTGAATATCAAATTGTTTCCAATCCATCACGTAAACGGTCACCTCGCCACCAGGAAGACTCTCCACCAAGGGTCATCTCGCCGCCAGTGATGGGTTGGAAACAAATTTGCTGATCGTACCATAATCGAAGAAATATCCAACACTTTCATTTGGAGGTTATTTATTCCGCATGAGGTCACGCAAGTAAAAAATAAAGTCACCAACCCAACATCGAACTTAATTTTGAACTTAGTTCAGAACTGCTTGCAAGAAAACATTCGCATAATTTATGCTTTACAGGTTCGACTCATGAAAAGCTCGCCGTCTTAATCAAAGCCATCTGAATCGGACCTAAAAC
This sequence comes from Pachyseris speciosa, assembly GCA_016490735.1. Lineage (NCBI taxonomy): Eukaryota > Metazoa > Cnidaria > Anthozoa > Scleractinia > Pachyseridae > Pachyseris > Pachyseris speciosa. The sequence goes on from JAEMWC010000131.1 coordinate 625,375, forward strand.
CACTATCAACCGTAAACAGTCTTCCCCTTTTATGGGCGTCACGAACGTTCGCACCACTACCGAGAAGGAGTTGGCCCTCGCGAGACTTTTGAGAAAAAGTTGAGTAACCTTGAGAAACTAGTAGGTGGTTATGAAAACTGAATACAGCTTCCACTGATTTATTACGGCTGCTACAATAATTTGTTATATAGGAAAGCTAACAGCTTAAAGGTGACGAAACTAATTTAAATAAATAACAATATTAATCATAAAAATTGCAATTTCCTCGATTGTGTTTGGCTTAAAAAACTCCTATTTTCCACTAATTCACGTGCCAAGTTGTTATCGGACAGTTTGTTATTGGACACTTTGTTATTGGACAGTTCAATAAGCCAATCACATTCAAAGTAGTATTTTAAATCAACCAATTACATTCAAAGTTGTAGTTTAAATCAACCAATCACAACCTTGGTTTCAATCACCATTCATTTTGATTGTAGTCAATTTCGGAGCGACATTAAACAATTTATGCTTCCTTTGTCAGTCTTTTAATGCGAAATTTACCTCCCTTTTATAACTTGGCTCTTCTTCTTTCCTCGGAAATTATAATTTTTATGATTAATTGGTAATAAGACTTTGTGTCGTCCAATTCGGTCTGTAATCATACTCGTGATAAACAAATCGGACTCCCGCTGCGCGGTCGTCCGATTTTGTTATCATTCGTATGATTACAGACCGAATTGGACTCCACTCAGTCCTATTACCATTACTTACAAAATGATTTAATGATTCATTATAACTGACATTAGGAGCCTATCACTGGGAGCGTACAACTGCACTATATTACTGTCACGGCCTTTTCACAGATTAATTAATTTTTAGATTGAATTTCCCGCCAAAATTCCGACTCCCGAAGGAGTCCAATGACCAATCACAAGTCGCTGCACGTGCCACAAGTATCTGCACGTGCAGAGCCTTTGTTTTCGCAAATGAAAACTATTGTTTTGTGGTGCTCTCGTTGCCGTTGCCTTCCTTATTTGTCAGTTGGCTCGGTTTCCTTTGTTCTTTTCAAGGGAATATATTACATAACCCCTCATTATTATTCACTGTCTGAAAAGTTGGTGGCGGCTTTGATTTTAACAGGGGAGTGCGGGGCTGAAACAATAGCTGATAACAATAGCAAAACAATGCAATATATATTTCCCCTGCTCATATTCCCGTACTCATATTCCCCCTCGACTTAGTCCCCTGCTCATATTCCCCTCGACTTCCCATATTCCCCCCACTTAGTCTCCCATCACTTGTAAAATCTAAAGAAAAACAAACAAATACAGAGGAAATGTCAAACAGTTACCGACCAAGCAGTGGTCTTTCGTGTGTTATCTGGTATCTAGTAACTGCTTTGTTTAGCAATCTTTTCGTCGGCAACGACTTGTGTACCGCGTTTTTCCCCTTTCTCTCCTCCATAACTTCTTCGTGGGGCTTACTCGCTGCAACGACATTGGTAGCGGTAACAATCAATCTCTCTTTTTTTTTCCTTTTCTTTTATTTTACCCGCCACTTAGAACCTAAATTGTTCAGGAATAAGAAAGCCTTATTTAGCTTCCTAGCTTTCCCATTGTTTCTATTAAGTAATTTTTTTGGATTGTAATAAAAAAATGTACATTGGTAGCGGGTGGACCTTCAATCAATAAATCATTTTTTCCAGGAGTATAAAAATCCGAAAAAGCATTTCCAAAAGCATCCTAGCTGTGAGTCTGACTTGTACCATTCACAAAGCAAGTCCATCTTCACCATCTCTCATCGTTGTTTACAAACAGTGTTAGGCGAGAGCGAGGTGAGAACGGCAGTCGTTCAACTACGTGACTGTTGTGTACTGAATGCACTGTTTATGCAAAAGTAACAAACATGTTTACCACCCATACCAGCAGACAAAAGAAAACGTCTATACCTATTGTTGTGTAAATAATACAGACCTAAATTCAATCCCACTGTGTACCAGTATAACAAAACACGTTGTCCACGCATTGTTGTAAAAACAAAACCGAAAATCAACAAAAACATGTTTACAGTCGAAACCTCACCTCCTACAATCTACCATTAAAAGTGTTTTTAAAATAAATACGACTAAGTAGAAACTAAGTTTTGCGTTATTTAATGGCCTTCTATTTCTTTTAGAAAACCTCACCAACTGACAAATAAGGATGTTATTTACCTGTCCCTCTGGGGTATGTGATATATTCACCTGGCACCGCCCCTCGGGCTACGCCCTCGGGGCGGTACCAGGTGAATATAACACACGCCCCCTCGTTCCAGGTAAATAACCCTCACTTGTTGCCCTTTTTTCGCGGGAAAAGATAGTCTAAAAATAGATCGGTCTGTAAAAATGCTGTGACATAGGCTTAGTATGGGCGTTGTACGCTCCTTGTAATGGGCTCCTGCTGACGTAAGGCAAAAAAACTATTACAACTACCCACCCAGTACGTCTGGGCTGACTGTGATTTCTCATTTTCCATTCCCCATTCGGCATTCCTCATTCTACATTCCCCATTCATCATTTCCCATTCCCCTTTCGCCATTCTTCATTCTCCGTTTGCCATTCCTTATTCTCCGCTCTACACTGTACCTACAACATGGCGGGTTCCTCATTGTTTGGACCAAAATGCTTTACTTTTATCGCAATCGCATCTGTTATTCTTCTCTTAATGGGGTTCCAGCTTAAGCCTAATGTCACTAGAATCGTATTTATTACGGAATTTCAGCCTGAAAACGTTTCTCGTGGAATGCAAGGACCAAACCAGGGCGCGGCATTAGTAACGGAAAACACCGTTCAAAAGCAAGAAGTACCAAAACAAAGGACGGTGGTTCTTGTGTACACTTCATTTTTCGGAAATTCAAATTGGGTGAGAAAGGGAGAAAAGTGCGTTTGGTATGAATCCGAGGAACGGCAATGCTCACTGGATCTATTTGAAATTACGAACGATAAAACGCGGTTTGCTGAAAGTAACCTCGTCATATTTCATGCTAGGAACATGCCGAGTGTAGACGAACTGAAGTCATTATTGAAGAGCAGACCTACTTCTCAGCGCTGGGTGTACGCATTATGGGAAAGTCCGAATGCAACTCCTAACCCAACACCATTGAACGGCTTGTTCAATTTGACATGGACTTACAGGACTGATTCAGACTTTTGGGCACCGTATGGGAATTACGAACCACTCAGTGAAGAAGATATCAAGAAGAATGAAATGGCGACCATGACAGATTATACTCAAGGAAAATCAGAACTTGTTACTTGGATGGTTAGTAACTGTGGACCTCAACTGCGACTATCTTTTGTCCGTGAGCTGAAAAAGTTCATCAAAGTCGACGTGTATGGAGCTTGTTCCAGAATATTTGGCCAGTCACAATCTTGTTCTCGGGGAAAGACAAGCGATTGTGTTAGGAAGTACAAATTCTACCTGTCATTTGAAAATGCGTTATGCGAGGACTACGTTACTGAAAAGTACTGGGGATATGTAGGTAAGACATCGTTAGTTAATGTTCACTTCTTGTTGGTGTCTCTTGTTATATTTTATTGCTTATCAGAGAGAATCTGCTAGCTAAACACTAGACTTGCACAGGAAAATTATTCAGTAAGTTTCTTATAAGCTTAAGCTTATCTTGATGATGTGACAGTGTTGCCTGGGAACACTGAGATTATCTCTGGAATTCTATTCTTGGTTTTCACATGACGTCAAAAAAACTAAAATTCAAAATTAAACAGACTTTTGCATTTTTAGCTTCATCACATAAAAGACGTTTTAGAAATGTATCTGCTTGCATGTTTTCAGCTCGGTAGCTTTGTTTTGAAAATAGAGCAATTTGAATTTTAGATTTTATTACAGTGTGTGACATAAACATGTCTGCTCACAATCATGTCACGTACATGAAAACATCGATTCCCCGTGTGTTTTTTTAGGTCTGAAAAGCCAACATGACAAGAGAAGCGTCTATGTGAATGTTTGCAAGCTCAAAACAGAGAAGAAAGCCTTTGAGATATCAAAAGTAAATTCCAGATGTTTTCACTCCTTTCCGGCCGCCATATTTGTGCCCCTCAGAGGGACACTAACATGGCGTGTCTATACTAAACTCTATACTTCTGAGTGGTAGATTTTGCCGAATAACTCGAGTACGGGATACCGCAAAGCCCTGAGACTTTAGCATGTTGTTTATTTATTGCTATTCTACAATATCACAATTTCTTGACTTAATCTATCGAATGGTTGATGATTTTATTTTGTTACTTGTGTGACTGAAAGTCTCTAATTGTTCTGTCACTAAAACACCAGAGAGCAAAATAGTTTGCTTACAATTAAAACTGCAGGAAAATTAATTTATATTGAAGATTCAAAGCAAAGTGTTGTTGATGAACTTTTTTAATACACACATTAATAGTATTTATGCAGTATTTTATCCAGAGCAAGAAAATATATATATTTTTTTCAGTTACAAACTCATTTAAAGTGCACCTAGCTTCAAATTATTTTTTCCGCTAATATAATACACCTTATTCCAAAATGGCGGCCGCTCGGAATGATCTGGGGAGAGTAGCGCGGAAACGAGGCATCGAGGGTCAAGTCATAGTCAAGCATATAAATAGCAATGGCGTTCATAGTATCTATCGGGAGAATTGAAGACATACCTGGCAGTTCGTTGAACGGATGGGATCCTAATAAGTTGAAAAATGCTTAACTAAAATTTTGGTTCAAGTGCCGTGGTGATTCTTGTAAAGGTTTACGTAATTACCAAAGCACTATTTTTTAAGCGGTAAGTGATATAGTGATTTTGCTGTCGGAAACGCCGACCTTGCTAAGGCTGCTAAGGTCAATTAAGCATCTCGATTGCTTCGTTCTTTTACAGCGTGAATGAGTATTATTTGAATTAAAAGACCGACTATCTTCTACTCGACCCGGACGAAAATCTCATCTATACCCGGCATATAACGACTTAGCTGGTAAAGAGCTTTTCAGGCTGAGGTTAGCGCTAATCATGATTAAGATGTATTAAAGCCTATAAGTTCAGTTGTCATAAGATGGTATTTAACCCGGGTTAGCACTAACCATGCTTCGAGCAACTGGGCCCAGGGAAGCTGACTACAACACTACAAACATGTAGAAAAATTATTTACCCAGGATTAACTTAACCAAAATTTTATTTTCTTGGAACGCTGAAATGGAGATTTTTTTCTCGGAACTGTAGTTCAGAAAATCAGAAATAATAGTTCAAAATAGTCAGCAAACTGAAAATAAATGGTCATGTTACCTGTACGCAAGTTATGTGCTTATGCTTACAAACACACCACATTTGACTGACAACACTATAAACAGAGTAAATGCACTAGACTGTCCCATATGTGGAAGTTTTTTGTCTTGTTGTTCACACACTCCACGTGGATTTGAAGGGAGACAATTTGTTGTGTTTGCACAACTTCCTCAGAGGTCATTTGACCTTTGGTTCCAATAAAAAGTGCCCCATGGAAAGTTGACTAATAAATGTTTTGAATGCCAATAATTAATGTTTTCACCTTCTTTTACCGGATTTAAATACTGAATTATACTCTTGAAAATGTCTCTATTGGGAAATCCAGAATAAAAAGCCAAATCTTTAACTAACTTCATAAATCTATCGACGCTAAATTCTTTTGATTGTAAATCTTGGAAATATCCGCCTCGAATTGTCTGAGTTTTTCAGTAAGCTCGGCTTTCTCACAGTCCAGATCATGGACAGCTTTCTCACAGTCGTTTTATAGCTCCCTAGAATCTCTATCAGGAGAAATATCTGAATCACGATGTCTTGGTTGATGACAGTAGGTCAGGAGTTGCTGAGGTTTCCTCAGTCTTTTTCATTTGATTGGACTACTATCCTTTGGTGCTTTTCGTTTTACGAGCGAACACTTCTTCCACGGAAAAGCGGATGGTACAGCAGTAGTTTTCAAAGTTTTCTTGCGACCAGCAAACGAACAAATATAACCCGAAGACTTGAAGTGGCGCAAACATACCCTTGATCGAGTGTTTTGTCACTTAAAGTTAATCCAAGATCTCTTCGTATGGCAACAATCCATTCGGCTTGAACACACTACACGTCGGTCTTCTGGAAACTTCTGATAAGAGATTTTCACACCATTTTTCCACATAAATGTTCTTAGGACAGAAAGGAATAGAGCAATTTTGAAGCATGATCGCTCACGATTACCATATGTAAACACCACAAGATTTTCACGCCGGCCCTCGATGCCTCGTTTCCGTGCTGCTCTCCCCATTCCGAGCGGCCGCCATTTTGGAATAAGGTGTATACTTTATACGTATTCCAAAACATTTAGACTTTATTTCCATGCCAGCTTTTGACTTTTTTGGGCTTCAAAACTTACAACAAACTAAACATCATTTGGTACTTGACTGACCCAGCAGAGATGTGGGTCTATTCCCCAGTTGAAACCACAAACTGTTTTGCATGCATGTTTACAGAAAGTTACTGCAATGCAAATCAGTTTGTGATGTCAACTGGCAAATAGACCAATGCCCCTTGCTAGCTTGGTTGTGTGAAAGATGACGGCTAGATTTCATAACTTTTACAGCCTATAAAAGGTCAAGATTTGGTTAAAAAGGCATAGAAAGGCACGTTGAGTTTGAAACAGGTGTAAAGATTTAATATTAGCGAAAACAATATAATTTTGGGGGTTAGGGGCACTTCAAGATTTCCTTTAGAGATCAGATATGATCTTGGGTCACACTGCAGACAACGAGAGTCCATTTTTGCCAAATAAAGATCAGTATTTAAAAAAATATATCTCACCTGTGTATCACAAGACAGTGCAAAAAAGCCAATTGGTGGGCTACTAACAAGTGTCTTTCCTTTGGGAGATTGTATTTACTAATATGTAGGTTTAGTCCTGTCCTATATTGCCCCACAAACCTTTCTAAATGGTAAAAACTATGGAAAGTCACCAAGATCTAGAAACAACCCCAGTTAGTAGCTTCACAGCCTGGTACAATTATTATTATTTTATCAGATTGAAACTAGAAAAACTTTAGGCAAACTAACATTCATAGACTTCAAAACTGGTTAAATTTAAAAACTGTTTGGACCTTTTCTGAAAATTCATTCTTGTGAAAAATAGGATGTTGATTTTCATTGTCAACACAACCAGAAAAATGGTGTTGCATAATAATTTTGATCAAAGTGCACCTAGCCCCATAATATATTTTTCGCTAAAATTAAAGTTTGCACCTGTTTGAAACGCACTGAGATTTTTTTTCTTGTTCCACCAAATTTTGACCTTTCACAGGCTTCAAAACTGATCCTTATGTGGTTCACGGCCGAGTGAGTAGGGGCATGGGTCTATTGCTGATTTGACTTCAGAAACTGATACAGACATACACACTTACAAATTCATAAAACAATTAAAATAACAATAGATTAATTAAAACGTTAACATACTAAATGTTTGTATTCTTTAGGCTACCGGTATCTTAACATCCGTACAGATGTCATTTCTCTCATAGTGTCTGGAAGCGAGTTCCAAAGTTTTGGAGTTTGGTATTGAATGCACTGTGATTTGCATGAATTGCAGTAAATCTTTGTAAACTTGCATGCAAAGTAGTTTGTGACGTCAAAACAGGACTAGAACCATGCCCCTTTTGACTTGTTCGGGTACCAAATGATGCTTAAAGTTTCACACGTGAACTTAGTAATTTGTTGTTATTCTTCTGTAGGTTATGGGAATGTGGTTCCAATTGTGATGGGAGGTGCTAACTACACCAAGCTGGCTATTCCTGGGTCATATATCAATGTTATGGACTTCAAAACTGTTAAACAACTGGCAGAGTACCTCCAGTATCTGGACAAAAACAATACCGCTTATAATGAATATTTTAGGTGGAGACTTGAATACAGAGTGACTAGTAGTATTCTAGATTTTTGCAATATCTGTAAACGGTTTTATTCCGATGATCTGCCAGAAACAAAGGTTTATGACGACCTTACAGGATTTTGGAGGAATAAGGGCAAATGTAATCAAAAGGATCAGTTGGTTAGGGAAATGTTAAAAAATTGAATTGTAAAACATAAACGAAATTTCGAAGCACCAGTAAAGATATTAGACATTTAAAGAACACTATGCAAGGTTTAATATTGAGTTTTGAAAAGTATGGGGCGCCAAACCAGTCAATATTCCCTCTGTATTTTTGTGATCCAGTTGACTTTTTATATGGCCAACTTTTCACTTTTCACTCTTTATATGGTCAACTCGACTTTTTATATGGTCAACTTTTTACTTTTTATATGGTCAACTCGACTTTTTATATGCTGAACTTTTTACTTTTTATATGGTCGACTCGACTTTTTATATGCTCAACTCGACTTTTTATACGCTCAACTTTTTACTTTTTATATGCTGAACGTTTTTCTTTTTATATGGTCAACTCGACTTTTTTATATGCTCAACTTCCTTACCCCCAGAATGCATTGCGCTCAAACTCAAGCAAAATGGCAGCAAACAACGAAGACGTGCAGCACATCTCCTCGGCGTGTGCTGTAGCTCAGCAGGCTCTCAAAGCCATCGGCAGTCTTCAAAATAATGACATTTGAAATGTGGCAGCATTGAAGGCCACCAACAGTTCCTTGACTACCTCTGTTCCATCGTCAAGCCCTTCGATTGCAGCAGAACTTGCACGCTGATTTCCAACTTTCAAGGCACGTGGGCGGGGCAACCGCAACTAGAAAACTAACCTCGACGAGTACTTTTATGAGTTCCGTGTCCTGAGGAAACAAGACTGGGCGTCCCAATAAGACAATCGTCCACAAAGACTTGGTGATAATTCCAAACCCTAATACAAACCAAGTACCAAGTCGTGTCAGCAAAGTGAAGCTCGAGGAGAGGGGCCTGATAATCCACCAGTTTCCTTTTAATAAAGATTGGACTTACCTAGACTTGAAAAGAAATATTGAAAGTCAACTTCCAAGAGAGGATATTACCGGTATGTTTGAATACCTCAAGGTAACGTTTTTTGTTTTCTCCTTCTCGCTGAGATTAACAACTAAATATAGTAAAACAGTATATTAATTTAGAAAATCACATTTATTGTTAAGCCAAAAACCAAGAGGAAAGTGTAGTGGCTGACTAAGTCACGCATTCTTTGGGTGGTGCTGATTGTAACTGTATATTTTATAGGCTTGTTATGGAACTCTAGTAACTCCAAAACTAGCAAAGGGAGTGAGAATGGATGGTGAAAGAATACTGAAGCTCTCAGGTCAAGGAAGTGTGTACATCAGATGTCTGGAGCCCCTTGAAGAGGAAGATAAAGATGAAGAGGATGAACAGCTTATGAATCCAACCTTCACTCAATGCACTGGTGACCTCTCAGGAAACCCTGTTAATGCAAGTTCCTCAACATTACAGCATCAAAATAGTGAAGCTGTATCCACAGACCCAGGGGAACTACTAACCATTGAAGATGCAATGCCCTACTTTCCAAATATGGAGCACAATCAGTCAGTTAACATTGTTAACAATTATTATGAAGCAGTAGTTAATGTTAATGAAATATTTCCACCAACTTCACCATCCAATGATGGTGAAGTGCCAACTTAAGTCATAAAGAGTTCACAGGTCACATGTGAGGGCTGATATGCTGGAGATTTTTTCAGATCCTTCCACTTTTAAGTCCAGTTTAAATGCCATCATTATAAATCAGCTCGGCCATGAAGAAGCTGGTCGGGGAAATGGGGTCTTGACAGAAGTTTTCTCCTTATTTTGGAAAGATTTCTATGAGTCACACATGTTGGGGGAGAGTGAAAGAGTCCCTTATATTAGACATGATTTTGACCGGAATAAGTGGGAAGCAGTGGGGAGGATACCAGTAAAGGGATACACAGAGAGTCAGTATTTTCCACATAAAATAAGCAAAGCCTTTCTTGCTGGTTGTCTTTTTGGGGAGAGGAGCATTACCTGTGAAATGTTGCAAGATTCCTTCAAGCGTTGTTTCTCCATCTGAAACTAGCCTTATAGAAGGCTGTTTGGATAATAGTATTGCATGTGACAGTGATGAGGTGCTTGGATTTTTGTCAGCGTTTGACTGTAAGAGAAATGTCACACACAGCAACTTAGTAGAAGTCATGAGGGAGGTTGCTCACAAGGAGGTAGTGCAAAAACCTCAATATGTGAGTGACTGCTGGTAGCCAATTCTTGCCCGCCTTAAGATATATTTTCCAGATGTAATATCATTACATCAATTGTAATATTCTTCCATCATACCAAGTAATGTGAAAGTTGTTGCCTTACTGAAAGCCAGTCCGGCTACAGCAGCTGAGACAGAATCACTGGCTCACTTGAAGAGATTCATTAGAGGGCTTGACAAAGCTAAGCTTACCACATTTTTGAGATTTACAACTGCATCTGATGTTCTTGTCACTGACAGGTTGACAATATCATTCACCAACAGCGAAGGTCTACAGAGAAGGCCTATTGCCCATACCTGTAGCTACACTTTAGAGGTGCCCAGCACATATGCCAGCTTTTGTGAGCTCAGAGAAGAATTCATGGCCATTTTGAATTCAGATAGTTGGGAGATGAATAGAGTGTGAACAAATGGCATTAAGGTACACCATAAAGTAGTCACTAATGTACATGTATACCCTGCTCAGCTTCATTTGTTCTCAGACTGTTCAGTTACAATGTAATTTCATGTTTAGTTGAGTCATTACAACAATGGTGGGCTTACTTACAACACAGATACAGCAATTCAACACATATTAGTATTCTGAATGCCAACATTATCACTGCGTGAAAATGAAAATATTCAGAAATGTCCGAGCCCAGAATACGCGATCATGACCCCGTAGAATCCTGAGGTATTCAAGGCGCACATCTCACGTGAAGTATACTGAAGTATTCAGCTTGAATACACCCGAACATCCTTTGTTGAGCATCATTCGTAGATTTCCTAGAACGCACACTTCAACAAATGTCGTCAGCCAGTTATTGCTGGTAACAGTTCTTCCGTAATTATGAACAAGATTGAAAACTTCCGTTTATCAAGTGGGGTGCTTGTATAGCGAAGTATACTCAGTGTCTGTGTGAAGTATTATAGCGCAAAGTTAGGCTGTAACTTCATTTTCACACGTTTAACGAGTCAGTAATGCCTTTAAGAAACTTTACGCAAATCAACAGAAGCGTAGAGTGCCTATGGGAGATTTTTCTCATTTTAACGGAAACGTAAACTGCCTTTACGATAATTACCTACTGTTACTACACTAGTAACGTAAAGAGCTTGCGCACCGTAATTTATTGACAAATCTTAAAAAAAGGTCAACTTAAACTTTGTTTAAATTCCTGAGCGAGTTTAAGCTGTGGTTAAAGCATCGCAAAATAAGCCTGAATCTCTCAGTTGATTTAACAGACAGGATCACTTAAACCATGGTTAAATCTTTAAAGTTATTTGATATACCTGTATATTTTTAGACTGCTTAAAAAAGGCTTAAATATTATAAAAATAGGTTTAAGATAACTTAAAGGAAAGTTTAATCATGATGAAATGTAAATGCCCTTTTACTGTAAGTAAGATTTCACCCCAGTTGCTGAAACATGATCTAAATTTCTTGAATTGATTTAAGGGACTTTGTCTAGTGAGTTGGGTTTATTGGAGGGTCTTGGAGGTGAGTGGAATCAAATATGGTTATGTATGGGTCATTTTGCGAGCAGTTGTCATTTGAGTCAATTGAGTCGTTTTCATTCTTCATCCAGTTGTGTCTGCTGGAGCTATAACGTCATTCGAGCGATTCAGAATAGAGGTGCACAGGACATTGGAACCAATGATGACATTTAAGCCAGTTAGTTTGTGCGACCTTTTACCAGTCAGGTCACTGGGTCATTAGATGTAGCCAGCTTATTTGGAGCAAATGTGTGATTCCATCAGGGGCAGCGGAGCTAGTTAAGAGCCCACTGGGTCACATGAAGCAGACACGTCACTAAAGCTGGTTTGGACTCTATAGTTAGCTCTATGACACAAAGTATTATTGTGACATTAAAACGATTTGGGGTACTGGCAATTAGTTGTTTCATTCCTCCCAGATACTTCATTTCACGTTGTTTTCATTATTATTTTGCCATCAACTTAAACTGGTTGAGTCATTTTTGCTACTTCCGTTGTTTTATTTTGTTTACCTTAAATAGAATATGGTAACACATTGTAACTGATGTGACAGCCCATAAGAGAAATATATTAGGAAAAGCTCATTTTTAATGAGTAAGAACAAACATAAGCTATACAACTTTAAGGCTTGCTTAAAAGGATCACTTAAATAAAAGAAAGTACAATGTATGGAATATTTGTGGCTATTTGAAACTTCATGAGATACAATGTATGTACAGCTTACAAGAAAAGAAATCACATGAATTTTCTTAATAACAAAATAAAAATGGTTAGGTGCTAAATTGCCCAATTAATGGAATAGTAACAGTCACTTTTTCCTTTCCATAGCCAAACTTAACCTTTCCCTGCACTGTTAAACACTGGCTGTGAATTCTCATCACTGGAATAAAAGACATTTCAGAATAGTCTTCAAAGTCAGTACACCACACTTCAAGTGGGTCAGGATACCAGTCCTTTTCTGGATGTTTCTTGAACCAACCAACTTCAGCTAGGATATATGTGACCTTCCTTCTTTTTCTCAAGCCCTGTTTTAAGATCACATCATTACATAGGAATCTATGTACTCTTCCTGGTCTATGTTCCCCATTAAACCACTCAGCGAAAACACCATAATTGCAAGAACATCTGTATATAGTGCCACTGATTTGAACTCTTGAAAAACTGTCACAAAGCCTTTGAACACTAACAATCTCACAATCAGGAAACAGAATCTGATACATCTTCTTTTTCTCTGAAGTATCATCTTCATCTAAGGCAATTCTTTTAACAGGGGGGAAGGGAACAACTATCTTGCTTTGATCCTCTGTAGCTTGATCCCCACTCAAAAGGCTTGATCTGTTCATAGCAGGTCCCCTGTTCAGCATTCCACCTGCAGTGCCTCTCTGATCACCCAACAGCAGAGTCTGAAAGTCGCTGAATTCTTCTGGGAAGGTGATGAGCCTTAGCTCATTATCTCGAAGAAATCACCGCATAAGCTGTGTACCTACATGTATCGGAAATACATTACAACTTATTGGTATCATTACAACTTACACCGTGTACCATGTATGCTCACTTAAGGTGTCTGATAAGAAGCACACAATGTACCAGCTGTGCTTGCTTATGTTGTTCAGTGTTCACTATTACTCTTGGTTCAGTCATTTTAGGTTTTCTTTGCTGTTGTCTTTTGTGTTTGGTTATGTATGATAATAAGTTTGACAAAAAGGAAAATAACATTTAATATTTTGCACCAAGCATAGAAGCAAACCACTACAATGATGATTATTATTGTTATATAAATAATTACAGTATATTGATAATTATAATTTTTAGAAATTGTATGATAATTAGTTTGACACAAAGGAAAATAACATGTGAACCACAACAATAATAATACTTCCTGGGATTTTCTTATCAATGAAAAATTTAATTCAAGCAAGGCACAAGCTAAATTCAAATCCCTCTAAACAGTGCAAGACACTGTACCAACTTACCAATGTTATGGTTGTTCTTGTGATATGACCCCAGTATACCATTATATCTCTCGAAGGAGAAACACCAAAAAGAGTAAACTGGTCCATAGTCTCTGATGCAGTCCACAAGATGACAACTTAAGTGCATGTTTGGAGTACAGAACTCTGGCCCATAAAGTTTCTCAAAATGCTTACAAAATTCAATTATCTTTGCCTCTGCTTCCAAACACTGTCTCATTGTTAAGAACCGATGGCAAATTAGGAGACAGGCAGTTACAAAACACACCCATGCATCATAATGCTCTTGGGGCAGTATCCCCTTCAACACAAACAATGAATAGTAAATAACCCAGTTCTTCCACTGGTCTGCTGTAAATCCACTAAATCCTGAAGCAATCTTAGATGGAATCCTTCCAATTTCTGGTGGTGGAATAACAGAATCAACTCTTCTTTGCAACAAGTCAAAATGTTTATCAGTAAGCAATTCCTTTTCTTTCCAAACCTTTAGGGTAGTTTTTGCTAATCCAAGGAAAAGGTTGTGCATAGGATCAATAATGACAAAATGTACAGCATCATAGTATGGCAACTGTAGAAGAACAGAGTACTTTGCGCCAGTTTTGCGAACATGAGAGCTTATTTCTGTTTGGCACCTGGCAAATCGAACAGCCTCTGCATGTACCCGGTGAAGCTCATTTGTTCTTTTCTCCCATGATCCTGTATCAAAACCAGAAAAATCTGGTTTAGATCCAAAAGTGGTTCGTGGAAATGTCTTGAAACACTTGTTACAACCTGAGAAACAAAAACAAACAAAAAACAACATTAACAACAGAAAACCTTGATTATCTGGATCTACACACTTTGCTTCAAATGTTTTCTGTGTGGAATATCGTTCCTGTAGAACTTTGTTATTTTACAAACCTCTGATTGTTATTCCAAAATACTTTTGAATTTGAGCTGAATTGATAGAAGACTAAATACTGTACGAAGCTGCCCCCATCCCATGGCTGATGATGATGATGATGATGATGATATCAAAATAAGATGACAGTGTCAAAATAAATGTCCATTAAAATTAATAGTAACTTATATTTTATCAAAACAATCTACTTTATTATTAGTTTTCCCACATTGCAAAATTAAGTACACACTGAAAAAGGTTCTGAGAAGACTTGTCTGAACTAGTCTGAGAGATCTTTGGGAATATACATGTATTCTCTACAGTCATATGGATGAATAAAGTCTCTCAAAAAATGTTCTACCAAAAGTGACAATTAGATAAACAAGAAATTCTGCGAGAATTAGAAGCGGCCTTTTTGACCATCCGAGCCGGATTAATGCACAGGATAAGTTCAAGTTGATCGTAATTCAATTTTTGTCACCTTTCAGTTAGCATGACAGTCAATTCGTCACTCCGAATGATAAAGTATTTAAAATTTGACCGTGGGTTTAAGGAAGACTTTGGTGGCCTGGTGGGATAGTACGCTCTTTTCACATTGTAATGACAACTTAGGGTCGATGGTTCCAACCTCCGTCAAGTGAAGTTTGTTTTTTCTTTGATCTCTTTTTTTTTTTTCTATTCCTTTTCACTTGTTTTTCTTTTTTCTTTTGTCAACCCTTAAGCTGTAACCCTATTTTGCAATTTAACACGGAAAAGTACTCAACCGATTCTATGGATATTCGCTACGCGAGAAACCAAGGCCAGCTGAAGCTTCACAAAACACTGGCACTTCGATTTGTTTGACAATTTCAAAGAAAGCGAACAATTTGGTATAAATCTGCGTCTTCGATCCGTTGACCAGTTTCTCGACGATAACCGAAATCTCAATTCTACTAATGAATGTTGCGGTCAATATTTGTTTATCTTTAAAACCGGGTCAAAAGGAACGCTCAAATAAATTCATTTCCTATAATTCTGACTAAACATTTCTTTTTGAAAGGATTTCGCCATTTCCGACTCTGACCCCTGTATTTTATGGCCACCAAAATCTACAAGTTCAGTCTAAAAACATTTACGGTCTTCCGAATAGCTTTCGTTAAGTCATCTGTGTTGTGAAATGCTACTCAAAATAAACGCTTTCAAATAAATTCCTTTCCTACTGGATGTACATTGGAGTAATTCTATTCTGACAAAACATTTCTTTCCTCTGTAACCCTTGAGCATTGAAAGGCTTTTAAAGGGACGATGCGTGACCGACCTAATGACTTTATTTACTACAAAATTCTTTAACAACCGCAAGAAATGTCTCCTTAGCGCAATCGGATAAGGGACCGAGATTGGGATCCAAAGGTCGCGAGTTCAAGTCGCGGCGCCGCAATTAGAATATTTATCTCTTTACTTATGACATTGTTTCTTCCCCTGGCCGAGAGGGGCACGGGCCTCTCGGCGGACACCACGACAAAAAAAACTAAAAAAAAAAAAAAACGGGTAATTTAAGAAGCGGCTCGTCGCTAAGCGACGGCCGCTTAATTACTATTAAACTAATTGAATCAGACCTGTTTTTAGAAATTAATATCTAATTAAAATTTAAATATTAAAAGTACCTTTTGCTGCTGAATGGCCAGCAAATCCTCCACATTTCCTTGTAGCGGGCACATCACAACACAAAGCCAAGAGTGCAACTCGAAGCTTTAACATGCCTCCTGGTAGACATGAATCCTCAATAATCACACCCATCCCAAAAGTCTATAAGTTCATCAACAAGTGGTTTCAGGAAAGAATTGATGTCACCCTTTGGCTCTTTGGGACCCGGTATAATTCCCACGAGTATAACATTCTCTGGCTTAAACCTCTCCTCTCTTGGAAGATTCATCAGTACTAAATAAATAACACCACAACTGATTTGTGTGTTTGTAAGGCTGGAACCAATCAACGTTGAGCATAACACCTAGATTTCCTGCTGTTGAGAAAAACTTTTCACCATCAGAATCCAAGAACTCCTTCCAGACTTTTCCATCAAAGACATCTGCCATGGCATCCCCGGTTGGCTTTCTACTTCTCCAAGATTCACAGTTTTCAATAAAACCAGGTCTTGTTATCAGTGACCTTATGGAATCAGTTAATCTCTTAAAACAATACAAATTCTTTGGATGTAAGAATAAGGAACCATTCTTCGAGCGCATTTGCTTCATTAAGAAAGTACCACATGGTTTCCTCCTGTTTCTTTGAGGATGGTTTGGAAATCGAACATGATCATATTTCTTGGAAACAAGCCGTCCATTCCCCCTTCTGATAACACACTCCTCTGCTTTGTACAGGGTGCAGCACTTTGGACATGCAACATATTTGTCAAAGTCATCCCCTCCAATTCCAATTAAAGACTTGGCCAAGTAAAGTGTCTGTGGTAAACTCTGGGCAAATTGAACAAGGATGTCAACCCTGGTTACCTTTCCAATCAATGCCAGGAAAAGACGCAGGAATTTCAGAAGTACTAGGATCCCATTGTCTGAAACTTTATAGAGAGTTTGCCAAAGGAAAAGAAATAAAACAAGAACTTTTGATTCTGATGAAATTCTGCTGTCACTCTGTGGAAATGAGTCATAAAATTGGTCATCTTCACAGTACTCGAAACTCTCAGGTCCATCATCATCACCATCTTCTTGATTGGAGTCCTATAGAAATAATGTATGTACCGGTATAAGCTTTTTAAAAGCAGTAAAAGCATAAAATTAACCCATTGGCACCTGTGCCGGCCAAAACCGGCCATAAAAAACTCCCATGCTTCAAAACATTGCAACTTTCTCAATCGCACAAATATTGCCTTAACTGTTAGTTGTGAGCATGAAATGGAATGCCCTTTAAATTTGGATATCCAATAAATGCAAGAAACGTAGCGATTTTTACCAAATATGGCCTTTTGAGTTTGGACAAGAATGAAACTGACCGTTTTTAACGTCAAAGAGAAACGACAAAAATGCCCCTTTTTGCCTTCACGTTTTTTAAGAAATTATCGCCCAAAAACCAAACTTCAACCATCATAACGAAATTCAGTCATTTTTCTTGCTTAGAAATGACTTTTTTTGTTCATATTCTTCTCCCGAGCGTAGATGCAGCCTTTTGTTCCAGTGCATTCGGGCCTTTCCACCATTTTCAACATCTAGACCACATTGCATGCTGGGAAATGACGAGAATTTTTGACAGCACCCGTTCCTTCTCCCAATTCAGTCTACAGCCACTCCGACCTACTGCCAAAAATTCCTGCTTGTGGTCATCTTCAGTACTCAGAAATTCCAAAATATGTGGCGGTAGGTCGAGAAATTCATCAATAGTCGAGTCCCAAAGGTACTAAGTGTTCGACCGGCCAAATTCCCAGTTCGTCGAGTAACAAGCCAAATTCCACAACAAAGTACATCACCTTGCTCGATTCTTTGAGAAAGTGGACTGTTAGCTACCGTCATGCTTAATGATGCTCATCAGGCAGCCACTAAAGATGAAAAATGGCTGTAAATTTAGCAGAAATCACAAGCAAACCGAACTTGGGCCATTGTCGTCGCTTCATGGATAAAAAATAGCTATGTCAAAATGACGTTTTCAGAAACCTTGAGCCTCCAGTGGCTTAGGACAGCACCACTTTTCCCTGGTAGTTCAAATAACTAGTCACGAATTGCTATTCACCGTTTATACCGGTAGGTGGAAAACCACTCCGAAAATGTAAAAACAGCTGGTAGTCAATGGGTTAAAATAACACTAATCCTAAAAGAGCAACCTCGATGATGTTTCTTAATTATCAGTGGAACTTAGATACAGAGACCTTAAATACATACAAATGTGAGCACATACTATACATGTACTCTTTGCAAAGGAAAACACTTCAATTTGAAGCCAAAATTGCCAGTATATTTTGTATAGTATTGCATAAATTTTTATGGTTCATAGTTACCTCAGTATTATCACAACCACTAGTACAAAATGTTTCAGTTTCTGGCTCATCACAGTCACTGAAGAAAATCTGATCTTCATCATCAAACAGAATAGATGATTCCTCCTGATCACTGTAGCTATCGACATGGTCCACTTCATTGTGCAGTGGTTCTTTATCCAGTTCTTCAGGTGAAATTGATCCTGAGGTATATTCAGTTTCAACAGCAAGGTCCAAGGAATCACACTTTATAGCATCATTTAATCCCAGATTCCGATGCTCATAAAATGTCTTCTTGGCAACACGCTTATTACAGTGATCACAAAAAACATAGTCTTCAGGTTCACCTAAACAAAAATTAATGCAGCATGCATTATCACTATGCATAATTGGCAATATACAATTAGATAGTCTGTGTATTCGCAATTATGGGTGGTTTTCACGTTACGTCATTGCCGCCATACTGGTGGACGGTAAACAATAGATCTCTCATTAGCTCGTTTTGTTTATCCACCAGCATTTCTTCATTTCGCTATTGTTATCTGTGTCTCTAGAGAAACTGCAAACCACCTGTGCAATCATTGTCAAAGTGACTGATGGCAATGGTTGTATATGTTGCAGGTAAAAATTAAATTCAGGTAAAAACTTTTAACCTAGGTTGATTCTCAAATTCCTTTTTACATGTAACTATTCAAAATTAGGGTTTTGAGAGAAAGGAAATTAATTTTCAACCTACCGGTAGGTTAAAAAAATTTTTTATCTGAATTTAATTTTTAACTGCAACATATACATATATTGATCCTACATAATGTAGCTGGTTGTGAACAATAATATATTGATAAGCTGGGGGATTGAAGCCAATCAGAAACAGCAAAATATTTTAGACGAATAAAAATATTTGGTATATACCAAAGTAAGATAGTAAGATAGCAGTTGCCTAAGCTTTAATTTGATACAGGGTTTGAGGTCTCCAGAGGCTGGCGTCTCAGCGATTTGGGGGTATAATAGGCCCCTTTCCACGAGGGCAATTTTCGGTAAAACTACAGCACACATCAGCCTACATCATTCAAAGACTTCAAAGACAAACGTGTCATAATCAAACGACTCAGGCGGTGCGGAGTTGACGGTTAATTCTACAGCTTTTCTTAATTTTTCCTTTCATATAACTTCAGATACACTTACCAACATCAGTCTTCAAGTTTTCGCAAGGCAGATGATCATAATACGCGGTCTTTCCGAAGTTTCGGCCACAGCTACAGCACGTTTTCCTTGTCGCCATGTTTGCGTGTTTACAATTTGACATCCCGGATAGAGACCCCTTTGTGACCAGGCAAAAGAGATCGCTTGTTGTAATTGGCTAGAAAGACAATAGGTATTCTCGCTTTGACCAATAGCGAAGCAGTATAAGCCACTTGGCGTCCTCTTTGAATCGTGTTCATTTCACACGTTGCTTCACGTTACGTGCTTGGATCTACGGCGTATTTCAAGCTTATTTCCTGAATCGTGCGAAGTCTATCTTGTATCTCCACTGTTTTACCTTATATCGATCTCCTGCTTGTTTTTGAATTCCCATATTGTTTAGAATTTAGAATTTCTCTTCAAGTGGTGTAAGGCTAAGGTTTGAAAATTGGAAAAAACTAAACTTTTCTCTCAAAAATCGTGAACGCTTTGGACTGAAGAAATGTAACACCTTTCAGCCATTGATATGCAAAGTTGTTCCCGCGCTTTGTGAGCTTTTTCCAGTTAAAGGAGCTGTGTCACGGCATTCCAGTTCATTTTGTTTAATTTTCCCAATTACTCGCCCTCAATCACTATGGAACTTGAAGTAAGCAAAGAAATTACATGTAAATGACAAAATCAGAGATTAGACAAACAAATAATTATTTCTCCTGAGCATTATTTTTGAAGTTGCAAACAGCAGAGATCAACTTTCTAAAACTGTTAAGCTGAACAGTTTTCAAAAACCCTAATTTCAGTCTGTTTCAATCTTCTTCAGTTTTGCGCATCCGTGGCATCCACAGTCCAGAGATGGCCCAACCAGGTTCATTTTTTGGAAACAATAGAAGATCTGGCCTCTGGAAGGGACAGAAGCTCAGCGAGTTCATGTACATCTAGGAGCGAGACTCCCCCTCACAGAGCTGCAAATATTGTCATATCATCATCTGAAGTAGGAAAGATATTTGATGCAATAAACTCACTGTCCAATAAAATGAGTACTCAAGAGGAAATGCTAAAAAAAACTGACAACTGCAATGGAAGATTTGGAAGATGAGGTGTAAGACCTTAAAGCTAATGAGAAATCTCTTCTTGAAAAAATTGAAGTGATGCATGATCGCAAGGTGGTTGAAGATGGATCAAAAATTCCGCCAGAAGTTTCAGTAAATGCACACTAGAGCAATTCGTTCCCTGAACACACCTTGTTTTTGGTGGTAGTTTCTGCATACAGGGCTCAAAATAATAACTGCCAGTCAATGACAATGTCTGGCCAGAATGGCAACTTGACCGGCCAAAAACTTCACTCATTGGTCATGTTGACTGGTCACGTGCATATACTGTCTTCAATAAACAGTGAAATCTTGTGAATTGTAATATCAGATTTTGTCTCTTTGTAAACATGCAATTATGTCCACAAACAGAAAATTACACAACCAGCTTGCAGCTACTGGTTTCTGGAAGACAGATTGTCAAATAATTAATTTCATTTAATAACATTACACAACATCATGATTGTGACCTTTCAAGCTGCTAAAAGGGTTTCAGCCCCGTAAGGGTTTATAAAGACAGTCAGTTTGAGCATTGCCATAGTTCACTTTCAGTACGGCCCAGTGTTAAATCTCTTGTCCAGTCAACATTAAAAAAGAATTAAAAAGGATGGTTTAAGCCATTCTGTGCATTAATCCACTTTTAAACGAACAAATAAATGGTATTTTGGGGTTAATAGGCCATCATTAGTTAATTTCTTTTTTCAATTTTGACCGGTCAGAAACAAGACGTGACCAAGCTAAAATTTCTTTGGCCAGTCAACATGACTGGCCACCATCCGAAAATTATTTTGAGCCCTGGTATGTATGATTATGAAATATTTAAAGAGCCCCTAACCCCAAAATGTTTTTTCACTTAAATAAACCTTTTAACCTGTTCAAAACGCATTGCGCCTTTTTTGAACCTTGACCTTTAACAGGCTGTAAGAGCTACGAAATCTGGTCATCATCTGTCCCACGACCGAGCTAGTAAGGGACATGGGTCTAGTCCTGGTTTTACGTCACAAACTGCTTTGCATGCATGTTTACAAAGACTTAATGCAATGTAAATCAGTTTGTGACGTAAAACCAGGACTATACCCATGCCCCTTACAAGCTCGGTCGTGGGGCATATGATAGCTAGATTTCGTAACTTTTACAGCCAATAAAAAGTCAAGATTTGGTTAAAAAAGGCGCAATGCGTTTTGAACAGGTGCAAAGGTTCATTTAAGCGAAAAAAATATTTTGGGGTTATGGGCACTTTAAAACAAAGAAAAATAAAATTTAACCACAACATGTGGCTAATTTAGATTTGCTATATTCACAGTTTTTCAGGTAGCACTCAAGTTGTAAATCCTTGAAGAGTTTTACTCATATTCATCTCTATTGTTTTTTCCTACAGCTAGCTGAAAAAATTGGCTGTGGTATAGTTTCTTAGCTTTATATCCAGTTCTTGAGGAGATAATTTTTCAAGTGGCTGTCTTTCATTCTTGAAGTCCTGAATCGATTATTTCTGTCATTTTGGAGATGTCTGGGTTTGCTTCCAATTCCATAAACTCATCTGTAGATGTTGAAAGGCACAAACCTCTCAGCCATTATTTATGCCTGTTTTGGTTAGCTTCTTCTTGGAAATGTCAGTACTAAAGAAAGCAAAATGCTGTGGATGTGAAGGAATGACTTCCTATTGCAAAGGCAGGTGTTGTCATAATACCACAAATACTGTAGGTTAGTCTGATTGGCTGATATAATGACAAATTTATTTATTCAAACAATTTTTTTCAATGGCAGAAATCAGCTATAAGATGCTTTTAAGTACTTGGAATTGGTTTTTGGTCCTTGAAAGTCCTTGACTTTTTACTGAACAAGGTCAAAAAATATCAATGTTTTTAATCTTGCTAATGGTTTTAAATATCAAAGCGTTAAATCTGATCTATGGTTGATAATTTGTGTTGCTCAAGGCTTGCACTTTCTGCATGCCCAAGAGTTAGGTTTGAAGACAAACATTTTGCTTGGTTTGAGGTAAATTCTCAAAAAAGGTCCTCGAAATTTCAAAGTAGGGTGCTGGAAAGTCCTTGAATTTTTGGCCTGAAAAAGTGTATGAACCCTGTTTGTGTCATCTGTTTTTAATTGCTCCAGCCATGAACGCTTTTTTGGATACTGTTCTTATTACCTTTTCACACCATAGGATGATGACATTCATGATTGCATGAAAGTTGACTCCTCTATCAGTCAGATTAGAAACGAAATATCTAAGATAAATGGAATAGGAATGTTGCAAGCTACTAGGTCTCCAGCTAAGAGGGCAGACTAACAGTGCTACTTCTCATCAGCTGAAGACCCAATTTTTGGTTGCTCAGAGTGTGCTGCTTGTTATGTTTGTTGGGGTTGTTAATTTTATTTTTAATGACAGGTGTTACTGGGTATGGCTCTTAGAATCATGACTGCAGCTCTGTAATGTAGTTTGATACCTCATCAATAATATTATTATTACTGTTGCAGTTGTAATTTTAGTGGATTATAGTTTTGTACAAACAAAAAATCCCACTTTGTTCACTTTAGGCAGATGTACATCTCCTACACAACAACTTGTCATTAGACAGACAATACAAGCCTGAGGAAAGGTATGACTTGTTTTCCTGTGCTGTGATTATTCAAAAATAGTTGAACTGTGAATATAATGTGCATGTAGCTTAAGGTGGCTTGTCACTGTACAGTTTTCAGACATAATCATTCCTAAACTTCCAATCATTGCTAAATCCTTGAGTTTCTGCTGTTTTTCTATCTCCCTTAACCCTTTCACTCCCAAGGGGTCTCCCCTTGATGAGTAAAATCATCTGGCATTAGAGTAAAATCTGTAAAGTCACTCTTGGGAGTGAAAGGGTTAATTTATTAAAGGGAGTTATACAGATAGTAACTCTTATCCTTGATTATGTTTTACTCTCAGCCTCATTCAATAACTGTTAATTGGTTTGAAATTTCTAGTGCTCTCTCACCACACAACATGTCTGTACGACACCATCTGGAAGAGCAGACAGCTAATGAAGATAGGGGATATGCCATTAAGACAGTCAAACGTAAGTCTCATCATGAAAAATAATGTGCGAAGCTTCACCGCCATGTTTTTTCAGGGGTTTCCCATAACATACATATTGTGGGCGCAAGAGGCCATGTATCTATTGTTGACTGGCTTGTGGTTAAGGCTACAATAATTGGCCCTTGTCACAGAGCAGCCATTTTTGTCTCGAGAGACTAAAGTAGCTTTGTCTTACCTGTCTAGCCTCTCTCCCAAATTTTTCACTGTGAGGTCAGTCTCTCAGGACAATATGGCTGCTGTGTGAATAAGGTCCATTTGCAATTTATTGGATATGGCTTTGTATAAATTAGAGAATTACATGTAAGCAGATGAAGGAGGGACTTGCCTAGACTGAAGGCCTACATGGATAACACCCTCAGAGATTTTTTTATTGTTCGTTCTAAATATTTCCAACTTAAAGATATGCTTTATACTTCAATCAATGAAAAGCTCCCATCTTCATAGGGGAACGATAAGACATTAATTTCAGACCCCATTTTGAGGAATGTTTCTTTAATGAGTAAGCAACAAACGTGTTGGGGAATTCTATGTTCCTTAAAACTTTGTTGTTAAAAGGAATTTTTGTATGATTATCCAAATTTTTAGCCCTACAGTATTAACAAATTTTTCTGTAACTTTTCATAAAAATCGAAATGTTTATAAGTGCTTTGACTTCCTAGAGAATAGAACAAGTCAATTAATGAAAATCAAAAATTGCTTTGAATTTTAGCTTTGGAAAGGTGATTCGGGTCCTTGCATTAAAAAATCATAAGTTGACAATGCTATTTTTTTTTTATAAAAAGCTCTTGGTCTATCACGTGAGATAACAGTTCACTATAAAGCTTTAATTTGATATAGGGTTTTAGGTTTCTACAGGTTAACTGAAACACATAACTTGCACATGAGACAACTCGAAGGTATCCGTTAACTTTAAGTTCTTTGCAGATTATACTCAAAAAATGTTAATAGCTATACATATAGGCAGCTGCCTGAAATTATAAAGAATGAAGCTGGTCTGATGTTATAACTATTATAACACTCTTTTCACTTTTATTTTGCAGGTGCCATTGTTAGGTACTACGAAACAAAAAGAAAGCTTTACCTGCAGTCACTTCCTGAAAACCAACAAAAAACAAAACAGACAAAACAGGTCAACAAAGCACGTTCAAGAAGGAAAAGGGTATGTTGACTTGAACGTCTTTCATTTTGTCAGCCACTGTATGTGAAAAAAGCATCAACCAATAGTAGGTCTGTACATTGACAAATTACAGTTAATAGTAGTTAATTACTGGAATTAAGACTTTTGGATAAAACCAAATCGTAGCACAGGGCATATACAATGTATGTAGCTTTTTTTCTAAAATAAAAATCTCTTTCAGCTTTTCAGTGCACGAGTTAAAGTGGCGAGGGGGCAAGAGAAGGAGTTGATGCAAGGACTTAACTATGACTTTGTAAGTGATGAGGAAGATGGACCAGAGGGAAATTGGATCATAAGGTCACCAAGATGGAGGTCCCCAAGGGCCAATGAATTGATGAGCTGTCTACAAAGAAGAATAGATCAGACGAGAGGAGAAGAATTGCGGCCACGTGTGCCAAGAGTTGAGGGACCTCCCTCAGATAGGCCCAGGCCTAAGGTTCATATACCTTGGGCCTTAGGAGAAGAGGCAGCAACAGGTTATGCTGAACCCAACTCGGAGCCAGAGGAGGTGCAGGCAGAAACTCCTGTGGCATCACCACCCAGGAGGAGAAGAAAAAGATACCATTATTTAAATGATGACTCTGAAAGTGATTAACTCTTAGTCTGGCAATATTTTTAATCAGTTTATTCTGCAACATACTGAGAATACTATTGCTTGATAAATTTCTTCCTCTTTTCTCTTTCAAGGTTAGGATTTCATCCCAATTTTTTTAAATAGAATTTTTAAGTAAATTATTTCTACTCCAGCTGTATTGCTGACGAATAGCAATATCATTGCTATGTAAACATTGAAATAACATTTATTTTTTATGTTGGAATGCAAAGGCTAATCCTAGGTTAGTGTATGTATTGATATACTAAAGCTGATTTGCTATTCAGTACTGGAGCTTTCTTGGATGGTTTTAAGAAATTGTGTTCCTTTTAAGCTTAAAGAAAGAGACAATGTTATCTCTTTTTGCAATTATCCAGGAGGAAACTTTTAACGAATGGTAAATGGCATTTTTTACAATTAGTTAAAAAGGGCGTTTTTCGTAATGATAATAATTTCAATGTTTTTGTCCTTTACAAAAAAGCGAATTATGCCTGAGGCACCTCACAAATCATTGAAATGCAGTTAAGGTACCTGGACTCAAAACAGTTCGTTTAGCTAATGAATTCCAGCATACGAAGGTAGCTTTGAATAGCATCAAGATATTCAACTTACAAGTATTGTACATACTGTATAACTAACTAAATTGTCAATTTTATTAAATAAAGTTTTGTTGGCTGATTCTTACAATGGCTTCCTTCATTGAACTGCACGAGACAAAAAAGTAGTCCACGAAGATGTTCTTAGGGCTTCGTCACGCGTTCCTTCCCCAAGGAGCGCGTGGCGAAGCCCTAAGAAAGTCTGCTATGGAGGCTAGACAAAAAGGAGACTCCAGTAATCCGCGTAGGTAGAGTACAGACCCCATGAGAAAGGGCAATCCTACAAGACCAAAGCATATGAACGTCCCAAAGGCGTAAACATTCAAATAATACATGAAACACTTTCGTGTTCAAGAATATGCAAACTGAAATTCCGGAACGAGATACAACCATTGCCACTAGCGGTCGTATATTCTTGGACACGAAGAGTGTTCGAGTATGAATACTGCAGAATACCAAGTTCCACAAAGTAATGGGTTGGTGCGCGTTGGCAAACGCGGCGAACACTTGATATGTGCGTTAGGGTTTAGGGTGTGTTCAAGTCCGGTAAACCGTTCGCCACTGTCGTATTCACGTCGCATGCGGACTCGAAAATTTGTTGTCATGCTCAAGATGTTCCAATGATTAATGATCATCATTCTTCGAAAATGGTCAATATTGATCTTTTTTTAGAAAAGGAGTTGGGGTATGCCGTTTCGAATGATTCTTAGTATTCCAAAGTATTCTATTTGAATTCGGAAAAACAGTCCGGATTCTAAGTAGAATATTCTAGGTGTACGTCGCGTCATGCGTGCTTGAATACTTCAGGATATTCTTGTACACTCCACGTGTGGCTATCCGTATTCGGGCAAAGTCGGTCGAGAATATGTGCCTTTTTGCGCAGTGTATCTCTTTGTGTTATCAAGTCCCCTTGGCATGACTTTTGTTGATATAGTCATCTTTCAAAAATC
>JAEMWC010000131.1:657500-667500 GCA_016490735.1 Pachyseris speciosa
TGAACAAACGTCATCAAACATGCATGCTACACGTTCTAACATTGTTCATCCAACAAATGTTTTATAACAATGTTTGAACGTGTAGCCGGGGCTTAAAGTTTAGCCGAGAAGTGTCCATACGAATGTTTGCAAGTTCAACAGCGAGAAGAAAGTTAACTCCAGATGTTAGACTGCCGTGTTTCCCCTTGGCCGCTCCATACTAAACTAATTTTGAACAGTGAAAATTTGGTTTATCAACGGAGTTGATAATGTTGACCACCGTACAGGGATTCGATTAGCTGACATTTCGAGCGTTAGCCCTTCGTCGGAGCGAATCGAGGAATTGTGGGTTGTGTATCGTTTATATACATAAAATGGAGCTACATGGTAACGTGAAAAACAGGAATAAATTGATTGAATGAAAAGCGCTCGTTGATACCGTGGGAATTAAGAGTGCCGATTTGAAAGATCAATTTTTGCTCGAGATTTTTACGGCTTTCCGTGGCACCTTGATGTAGGGAAAGGCCGGAGATCGACATGTGTTGTTTGGAATGGCTAGGGAGATTAAAATGCCGAGCGACTGGTTTAGATGTATTTTTGTCATCTTTCTCAACATCGCGAAGATGTTCTCGGAATCGGTCACCTAGTCGTCTTCCTGTTTCGCCGATGTATAACTTCTTGCATAATGTACAGTTTATGCAATAGATAACATTTGCGGAGGTACACGTGAAACGATTAGTGATCTTAACAGATCGCTTAGCGCCCGATATTTTGTCAGTGTTTTGAATGAAAGGACATGCTTTGCGTTGCGAGCGCGCGCATTTAAATTGCCAGGTTGTTCAGTTGTTTAGAATGCGCTTCTAACTAGAATGCTACCTACATTTTTGCCGCGTTTGAATGAAATCAGCGGTGGTTACAAAAAGATTCTAGCAGTTTCTGGATCATTTTGCAGTATATTAAAGTTATTGAGAATGATGGTTTTAACTGGCTATAAGTGAAATGTGAGGGTGAATGGAATTCTGTCATTCTTTTCCTTTTGTGACGTCTGTAATGCTGACTGTTGATTAATCTGCTTGGGCGGTAATGGCCCGATTGAACCACAGAATCAGGATAGCCACGTTTCTCGAAAAACTGGCACATTTCCTCTGATTTGTTGGAAAAATCAGAGTCATCACTACATAAGACGTCGAAGTCTAAGAAATTGAGAATAGGGAATGAATTTGATCCTTTTGCATCTCATGTCAAAAACGCCATTCCCTATTTTCAATTTATTAGACTTCGACGTCTATGTAGTAATGACTGCCAAGGAACCAAGCTCGGAAACGCTACTCCGCCTAACTGAACTAGTTTTAACACTTAGCTGTTTTTCTTTCGCTGACAACTATTACAAGCAAATTAATGGTGTAGCGATGGGCACAAAAATGGCACCCAGCTACGCCAATCTATTTGTAGGTTACGTCGAGTACCAATTCTTCAATCAGTATAACGGTCCTAAACCTGAACTCTACGGTCGCTACATTGACGACTGCATTGGCGCAATTTCGTCTAGCAAGGAGGAAATCAATCAATTTATAACCTCCATTAACTCCTTTCATCCGGCTCTAAAATATACCTGGGAAATTTCGGAAACTTCGCTGGCCTTTCTAGATATCAAAGTTTTTATCAGCGGCAACGGTTTATCTGATGACTTTGTATATTTTTAATTATTTTATTCTGATTTTTTTTGATTGATTGCCAGTTTGTGACTTTTAAATTTTTAATATAACGGTATATAGGTTTTAGCTGTATATACGTAGTTAACTTTATAACTTATCTATCTCTGATTGTTTACTTTATCGCTTTTTTTATTTATTTATTTGATTATTAGGCAGGTCCACATCAGCTTTAATTAGTTGCCTGTATTCTAACCTGCAATATCAAATAAATTATGTATGTATGAGTGTATGTATGTATGTGTGTGTGTGTGTGTGTGTGTGTGTGTGTATGTATGTATGTATGTATGTATGTATCTACCAGTGTGCACTACAAACCCACCGATTCTCACAGTACGTTATTTGTTGTATTCATGTTCCCATTCATCTCATGTCAAAAACGCCATTCCCTATTCTCAATTTCTTAGATTTCGACGTCTATGTAGTGATGACTCTGATTTTTCCAACAAATCAGAGGAAATGTGCCAGTTTTTCGAGAAACGTGGCTATCCTGATTCTGTGGTTCAATCGGGCCATTACCGCGCCCAGCAGATTAATCAACAGTCAGCATTACAGACGTCACAAAAGGAAAAGAATGACAGAATTCCATTCACCCTTACATTTCACCCTCATAATAACCCAGTTAAAACCATCATTCTTAATAACTTTAAGATACTGCAAATTATCCAGAAACTGCTATAATCTTTTCGCAACCACCGATGATTTCATTCAAACGCGGCAAAAATGTAGGTAGCATTCTAGTTAGAAGCGCATTCTAAACAACTGGACAACCTGGTACTTTTAAATGAGCGCGCTCGCGATGCAAAACATGTCCTTTCATTCAAAACACTGACAAAATATCGGGCCCTAAGCGATGTGTTAATTATAAGATCACTGATCGTTTCACGTGTACCTCCACAAATGTTATATATTGCATAACCTGTACCATGTGTACATTATGCAAAAAGTTATACATCGGCGAAACAGGAAGACGACTAGGTGACCGATTCCGAGAACATCTTCGTGATGTTGAGAAAGACGACAAAGATGCATCTCCCTAGCCATTCCAAACAACACATGTCGATCTCCGGCCTTTCCCTACATCAAGGTACCACGGAAAGCCGTAAAAATCTCAAGCAAAAATTGATCTTTCAAATCGGCACTCTTAATCCCCACGGTATCAACGAGCGCTTTTTATTCAATTAATTTATTCTTGTTTTTCACGTTACTATGTTACCAGCAATAGCGTTTCTGTATATAAACGATACACAACCCACAATTCCTCGATTCGCTCCGACGAAGGGCTAACGCTCGAAACGTCAGCTAATCGCTCAGTCGGTAGAGCGCTGAACCGGTATCGCAGAGGTCGTGGGTTTGAATCCCGTACAAGCCTGAATTTTTCAGACTTTATTTTCACTACTGCTTAAGTAGTGTTCATAACTGCGATGATCATTCACATATTAAATCATTAATCCGCAGTTCAAATATATGGTTTTCATATATTCATTCTCATATGATTTATTGATTGATTGATTGATTGATTGTGCAGTTAATAGTCTGGGACACTTAGCTTCTCCATATATGGAGTTACTACCAAAATATCTGCCGTCTTAAAATACTGGGGACTCAGACTTCAGTGTCACGTGATGCACACGGGTGGCTGTTTCATGAGTGGAATCGCTCTAATGTGATAAGATTTTATTTTTTTCGCTTTTGGAGTGGTTTTCTGAACCATTTTCCTCTGCAGAAGCCTCCAGGCTGGCATCATTAAGCTAGAATGTGGGTAAAGGCGAGCTTTTGAAAGAAACCAGGGGTGAGAGGCGGTTTCATGTTGACGGAGATGCCGAACACGCCCTGTTGTAAGCATGGTGACTTAAAATGGAACCCGTCTCTCTTGCCGTTCTGCGAGTGGATTTCGGGACCAACAAAGGCAATTTGGGTTAGTTTTGACCAGCAAGAAAAGCTCATCGATGCAATATTTTGCTGGTAGCACCAAGTGGCTCAACATTTATCGAAAAACTATGAAATGAACGGGAGGAGAGTTCTATACTGTTGGTGTAGGGTAATTACGCAGAATTCTTTTCGGGCGTCAACGAAGCAAGTTGAGACACACGAGACTGGCTCTCAGAAACGGGCTGAAGCGTGGCCGGCAGAAAATGTGAGAGAAAACTTTCATAGCAGATACCAAAGAGAGAGCTTGAGGTTTGTTGGAAATGTAGAATGGATATTTGGGCAATGTTTTCGATTAAAAAGTTGACCATAAGAATGTGTAATTTTTGGTGTTATTCTGTGGCGAATATAATAGACTAGCATTTTGGGCTTTGCTGCCAAACGAACGGTGATATGCAGAGGAATTCGGGAATTGCAGTCGGCTTGTTGGCTGTGATGATTGCAAAGCACACAAGTTGGTGCTATTGACACATTATAACGACGTTGTGACAAAATTTAAACTAGAAATAAATCATGAAAACAAAGCGGTATTTTTCGACCCTTATATGTGTACTTGGTCCGTTAAGGGTTAACAATCTTCTACCCTAGAAATGTTATTCATCATATTGCAATCAGTGAACCGTAGAGCGAAAAATATTCTCTATGGGAGTAGTCAAAATTAGTAAAGTTGCCTCTTATTATGTGGAGCACCGCGAAAGACTGCGCGGCAACGCGCTCTTTACTGTCTCGACACACAAAGGACCACGTATCAAGTTCGAAACTGATTTAATTCCTCAGTTCTGTCAATGACAGAGTAAACAATCTACGCAACAAAATTAATCTTAATTTCGGCAAATAATTAGATATCGATTGATATTCATCTTAAATCACCGGCAATCTTTCCTGAAGTCCACTTCTTTGGATTGGAGTGGTGTCCGACGTACGCCTTTATAAAACCGCAAACCTTTCCCCTATGCTTTTTAGCATGATTTTAACTTGCGTCTTCTCCTTCGTGCCTTTCTTCAGTTTGGTGGCTTTTGTTGAAGGAATTTTCTCATCTTTTGCCTCAGCTCCGTCGGAATTCTGAGCTTTGGTCTGTTCCCCCTTTTCTTTGTTTTCTACTTCGGTGGTCTTAGGCTGAGTTGTTTCTTGTGAAGAAGAAACTTGGGCCGTGGCCTCGTGTTCTTTGGACATCTTTGCATCAGCTTGGTCCTGTTCTTCACTTTCGACGTCTTCATCGCCGTCTTCATCTTCTTCCTCGCCTTCCGACGATTCACTATCGTCTTCTTCGTCGTTATCCGGAACATAGTCGGGATCTTCGTCGGAATTGTAGTTTCTGCTTACGTGGATGAGCTCTTCAATCAATGCTCCTTCTCCATCTCCTTGCCCATACTTCCGCTTTCGGTCGGGAGAAATAGGAAATGGCTTGGACGCATCCACAATCCTGCGGTATTTACCTTTGACTTTGTGGCGTTTAGACCTCCTGGGCTTTTGTTTCCGCCCAATAATCTGTTAAAAAAGATCATTTAATTATCATAGTGTTTTTAAAAATTCGCATGATACTAGTAAGAGTTAAGCAAGGGAGCATCGGCAACAACAACAACGGCAACAACAATAACAAAGAGGTACCCCACTAAATCAAGAATCTAAAGACACTTACTAGCTGGTACAGAAAGCAAGGGCTTGCACTTATTGATATGCCGTTTACGAGCATGAGGTTGAGGGAGGGGATGGAGGAGATAGTAGTTGTGGTCATGCGCATTTGATCATATGTACATGTAATTTGCGCACTATAAGTATTAAACTATTATTATTATTATGGTAAGTTAAATTACTTTTCTTTGAGTAGGCCTCTATTGCAAGTTCTTTCTCTCATCAAATGTGCGTCCCCCGTGGGGAACAGAACTCCGCACAGAACTTAGCCTCTCTCGCGAGAAAGACAAAGGTGGCTCAAAATAAAAACTTAAACATACCCAGCCTCCTTTCCCTAAGACTGCCGGAGAAAAAATAAACGGGCTGTATTTTGCAGGGTGCAGGAAGGCTGTTAACATTCCGTCAACTACCTATAATTTTGGAAAAGCTGACGTTATTAAAAGCTAATTATATTTGAAAAAGTTCCTCTAAGTTATACTGCATGTGAGCTAGAGGAAACAGGAGCAACGACCTCCTTGTACACCGTCCGTGCTGTTTAATTTTAGCTACAAAGGCTGTAAGAAAAACCAAAGAAACAAGTCGCCAGGATGAGTTCAATGCCGGCTAAGTTTTCTGTGTCGAATTACCGGCGCTTGTCGTCTTATATTCGAAAAAGGGGCATCCTTTTTAAACCGTGTTGGCATTAAACCAGACAATTTGAAAAGCCCGAGATGGTTTACCTTCTTTGCAGTCAAAACCTCAATGTCGCTAATGACAAAATCATGAACTTGACAAGTAATAAAGTGTACACTGGCTATGATCTTACACCGTGAATCACAACCTTCGAAACTTGCGCTTGCCTATAAAGACCAAGCGGAACCACGCAATATTTGGTTCATAGGCCTACAATTATCTAGAAACCGATCAGCTAAGGACGAATAAGGAATGGCAAATGCTGCATTTCATGCCAATACCGTGGATTTAGTTTGTGCAACAAGCGATGAAGGAAAATGGGTGTGAATCGACTCATCCCTCAAGTCCACTTTAACTAGCACCCCATGTTTCTACAGCGCCTGGATGAATAGCTTATCATGGATTCCCTTCTGAATGGTAAATCAATAAAACGTCTCTTTCAAGGAAAGTCAACTGTTCCCGAAGGCTAAGAATTATTTAAGGTTCGTTTTACCGGTAGCTTTAGAAGCAGGCTCTGTGTGACATCCCAGGGCCACCGTGCTGCAGTTTTAGCGCCATGTATCCCTGTCGAGGCAGCGTGGGACAACACCTGATGGAATAAAAAGAAACTGATTCCAGAGATCCCATATCCACACACCTTGAGTCGACCGAGTAGGGAGGATGCAACTTCATGGTGACGATGCATGGCTCATTTTTGGGTTAAACCCAATATTGTTCGGTAATTGAACGATAAGTAAATGTTCGATTTGGAAAATGGAGGTGTACTGTCAGTTTGGGGGGGTCATAATAGAAGCTAAAAGATTAAGAGAAAATTAATAAAACAGCTTCTTTTATGAAGATCAGCAGTACCCATTTTTTTCTGGGTGTAAATTGAAGAAACAGGTTTCAGTGCCTCCCTTAAAGACGGATTTTTAAATTCCCAATAGTACGGTTATTTTAACATTGCAAACCAGACTCTTTGTGGGACAAGTTGAAGCCTCCAAAAAGGATCCTGGGCGAATGAGAAGTAGTAGTAGTAGTAATAATAATAATAATAATAATAATAATAATAATAATAATAATAATAATAATAATAATAATAAATAATATTTATTTATATGGCGCAAATTCAATTATACAATTTTCAAATGCGCCTCACATATATGAAATCAAATCAACTCTAAATAAATCAAATCAAATCAAATGTTGGTTTTTTTGGAGAGGGGAAAACCGGAGTACCCGGAGAAAAACCTCTCGGAGCAGAGTAGAGAACCAACAAACTCAGCCCACTTATGACGCCGAGTCCGGGAATCGAACCCGGGCCACATTGGTGGAAGGCGAGCGCTCTCACCACTGCGCCAACCCTGCTCCCCATCCCCAGTAGTTATTCATGATTCAACAGGGGCGTTTGAAAACTCGATTTTGCTTCTTGTTATATGCAATTGCTACAAAAAGATGAAGATTTTTAATATATTATCTATTTCGCTTACTAAATGTTTACCTCTGCCCCTTCGTGTACGATTGTGTTGCTGACCACTCTGACCCGCTCAATTTTTGTTTGCACAACAGGGGTGACGTTAGCACTTTGCTCGTTGTCCTCTTTTTCCTGGGTTGGCTTGAAGTATTCCACAGCAGCTTCAGTGACAGTGAGAAGGACTTCCACGAGGTCAGACTGCTCGAATTTTCTAGCTCCGAAGTCCATAACCTGTCAGTATAATGATGGAAATTAGCTGTTTTCCTTTTCTCTTTCCTGGATTTTTCGTGCATGATATAAACGTGAGTCACCGTTGGTGTATTGTTACACTAGTTGAAAGCCACCATTTTTAGCATTTTTTATTGTTTTAACTGAATTTACAGTAGGCATCTAATCAGTGTAATCAATACATTTTTGGTATTATTGTCATGTATTATCATTATCATTTTTTATCAACTTTTCTGAACATTACCGCACAGAGTGTTTTCACATGACGTCACGACGACCATGTTGGTGTTCCAAAACAAAGAAACGGCGGCCATGTTGGTGTCCCAAACTAAACCTCTGGGAATTGAACTCTATTTTTATGCAAATACTTTCTTTTGTTTCAGTAAACCACTATGGCCGGTAGTCACGTGAATGAAAACGCTCTATTCTACTTTTCAACTTTATCAGTTTCAGTAAAAAATAGACTGGCCCGCAAAATAACAATCGCTAATCTAGGCGGCCCAGCAGAAAAAGAAATTAAAATGAAAAGAAAAGAAAACGGAAACTTTTAACAAGCTGTGTAATATCTCGTCTGTCTGTCTGTGGCTATGGGCTCCTGATCAAACTGATCGTCCGTCTGTCTGTCTTTCTACCAGTCTATCAATGTGCCTCCCTGTCTGTCCTTTTACCTATTCGTCTGTATGTTTCTGCTTGTCCCTATATCTATTTGACTGTCTGACTGCCAGGCTCTTTGTCTCATTTAACGTACCTTTTGCGTGTTGTCTTTAACCAACGGCCATTTACTCTGCAAAAACTCCAGTCCATCATAAGCCATAGCGTCAACTTGAGAAACTGTTAAAAAAAATTAAACCCTTTGAATTAACCATCAATGCGTTTTGCATTTTGCGCCTAAAGCGCTGGACCTACAGACGTGTGATCTTTTGATTTTTCCTCAGCCTTGTGTGTTCACCCGTATGAACGAACGAACGAATGAATAGATGGATGGATGGTTGGATGGGTGGGTGGGTGAGTGACTGCATGAGTAACACTGAGCGTCGCGCACAAATTCTAAAAATAGATTTTGTCTCATGAGACCCCCGCGTGACTCAGACAAACACTGGAGTCCGCCATAAGTGAATGTATGCGGCGAGCGTCAATATGTGAACGAAAAAAATGTAAAAAGTCAGTTGAACCGGAGCTAGTGAGTGAACGGATGAGTGAGTGAGTGAAAGGATGAATAAACAAATAAATAATTAAATCATAGTAACTAAATCTAGAAAACAAACTCAATCGTTTTTACACGAAGTGGAGGGATTTTTTGTAACCGTCATGTTAAGGTGTTATTGCTAAGTAGCAGTATTGCATCTGTTAACAGTTTTTTTTAACCATTGTCCCTATTAGTAGTATTATTGTTTACTAGAACCATTTCTTGTTTGTAAAAAAAAGTGATGTTAGTACCGTAAGTGAAGTTTAGGGTTTAAACTTATTAGTAATGTTAATATTGTAAATAGTGTTAGATTTCTAAGTAATGTTGCTAGTAATTGTAAGTAATGTTAGTGTTGTAAGTAAGGTTGGCCGCAGTATAC
Organism: Pachyseris speciosa; assembly: GCA_016490735.1. NCBI lineage: Eukaryota > Metazoa > Cnidaria > Anthozoa > Scleractinia > Pachyseridae > Pachyseris > Pachyseris speciosa. Next base: position 666,671 of record JAEMWC010000131.1, read on the forward strand.
AATCGAAATAAAGTGTTAAAAAAAAAACTAAATCTAGATGAGGATATTTCACAGTTAAAATGATGATCAATAGGTAATCGATGACCAAACATTTTGTGGCCTATCCATTACTCATCGACGTCATTGATCATTCATTGATACTTTTGATTACTCATCGATTAATCATTGGTTACACATCTTATTATTCTACACATCTTATTACGATTTTCCGGCATTTTTCTTTATTATAACCGACTTTCCTGTTATAAATCTTTAGGTGAATGGTTCGCGACTACCTTGAAGTTTTTATTTTTTGACTTAATGGTATGGTTTGTGTAGCCAAGAGATTATATTGATGACTAATCAATGTCATCAATGACTAATCGATGCAATCAGTGGCTAATTGACGACTGAAAATTTTATGGTCTATCGATTATTCATCGATTACTCATTCATCATCGCCAATAATCAATAAATAATCGACTGATTAGCCATCGATTACTTATTTTCTTATTGATGTCATTAATGTCATCGATTAGTTATGTCTGGCAATAATCAACCGAGTTTCAAAGCCCCCCCTCCCCCCAATTCAGAGTTTTGTCTCCTAAATGTTTCCGGCTGACAATGGTGGCTTCTCAGATTCAGCGTTGAATATGGGTTGGGAGATCTAGAGGGGAATATCACGTTTGACCCACACATACTTGGGAAAGTTTACCCCACAGCTCCACATTAATCATACATGCATCACTGTCATACTTACCCTGTTCCAAAAACGGCGCCAGAGCATGAATAGAGTTTGAGTCACAAATATGGGGCTGTGCGGAAATCTTCCCAACTGATAAACTAATTAA